>ML664157.1:7008238-7075000 GCA_007570785.1 Antilocapra americana
CATCCACAAAGTCCACGAGTCTATTCTATACATCTGCGTTCCTTTTGCTGTCTCGTATGTTGGGTTCTCGTTACCGTCTTTCTAAATTCCATATATATGTGTTAATATACTGTATTGTTGTTTTTGCTTCTGGCTTACTTCACTCTGGATAATGGGCTCCAGTTTCGTCCATCTGAGTAGAATTGCTTCAAATGAATTTTTTTTTTAATGCTGAGTAATATTCCATTGTGTATATGTACCACAGCTTTCTTATCCATTCGTCAGTTGATGGGCATCTAGGTTGCTTCCATGTCCTGGCTATTGTAAACAATGCAGCGATGAACATTGGGGTACACGTGGCTCTTTCAATTCTGGTTTGTGTATCTTCTTGCATCAATTTTTGTAAGTTATTTTTTTAAAGAGAAGTATCATTTTTGCCTAAGTATTTAAATGTATTGATATACAGTGCAGTATTCTTTCTCATGTTAAAAATCATTGTCTAAAGTTATGCCTTCCAATTTGTTTCTTTCTAATATTTTTATGTCATTTTTATAGACATAGTTTGAATATTTACCTAGTACTGATTTCAAAGAACCTGATTTTTATGTTGTTATTTCTATTCTTTTTAGTTCATTAATATTTGCCTTGAAAATGAAAGTGAAAGTGTTAGTCACTCAGTCATGTCTGACTCTGTGTGACCCCATGGACTGTAGCCTGCCAGGCTCCTCCATCCATGGGATTCTCCAGGCAAGAATACTGGAGTGGGTTGCCATTTCCTCCTCCAGGAGATCTTCCCAACCCAGGGATCAAACCTACGTCTCTTATGCCTCCTGCATTGGCAGGCTAGTTCTTTACCACTAGTGACACCTGGGAAGCCCAATATTTGCCTTAATCTTTATTATTTATTCCTTCAATTTATTCTAGGCTTAGCTTACTTATTTTCAATTTTGACTTTTTTTTTTAATATGAGCATTTAAATACATTTGAGGCTACAAATTTTCTTCTAAGAGCTACTTTAAGTTGTAGTTTCAAGTTTTGATATATCATATATTCATTTTTTTCTGGTGTATAAATAGCTTATAATTTTGATTATGATTTTCTCTTTAACTCTTGAGCTATTTTGCCATGTACTTTTTAGTTTAAAAAATGTTCTTTATCTTCTTTAGTCTTAATTTGTATGTTAATCACACTGGTCTAGGACCAGTTGAGGTATTTAATTTTCTAACATGTCGAGACTACTTTTGAAAGTTAATATATGATCATTTTTGGCCTGTGTCTAGGTGCACATAAAAAGAACAAAACTTCAATTGGTAACTTCTTGGATCTCTGTTTATCTTTTAGAATAAAGTTCTTAATTGTGCTATTCATAGCCTCTATATTTTTACTAGTCTTAAATTTGCTTATCTATTGCTTTTTAGACAGAGTTGTGTTAAAATCTCTTACCATGATGGTAAGGGCTTCCCTGGTGGCTCAGCTGGTAAAGAATCTGCCTTCTATGTGGGAGACCTGGGTTCAATCCCTGGGTTGGGAAGATTCCCCTAGAGAGGGGAACAACTACCCACTCCAGTACTCCGGCCTTGAGAATTCTATGGACCTATAGTCCATGGGGTCACAAAGAGCTGGACATGGCTGAGATACTTTCACTGACATAATTCTAGAGGCTTTTTTGGATCATATGTTTTGAGATTATGTTTTCAAGTGCATTCAAGTTTATCACTTATTCTTATTTGATTGTTTTATCATTATGTGGCACCTGTCTTTGTTTCTATTTAGAAGCAAACACTGCCAATTTGCTTTATTTTTACCTTAATGTTTTCTGATATGAATGGAATCATTAACTTCCTTTTGGTTCAAAATTGTATCATATATATTTGTCAATTACTTTATTTTTAATTTTGCTTTTTTACTTCTTATAGGTAACAGTTTATTTAATTAGTTTTTAAAAATCCAAAAAACATTTTAATATAGAAATTTAAAGATTTTATTAAAAATATTTATTATATTGATATGATTTATGGTTAATATTTATTTCTATCATATCTTTAGTATTTTCTACTTAATTTGAAATTTAGAGTTCTTTAAGTTGAATTCTTAAATCCTTTTTTAGTTATGGATATTTGGTGTCTTCTATTTCTTTTTCCCTTTTTTTTTTGAATGCTCCTTTTTTTTCAAAAAAAATCTAAACTGTTTTCTTTCTTGTATTTTAGATTTTTCTCTTTTTAGGATCCCAATTGTCTGATTAGTTAACTGTCAATCTAGACAGTCAATCTAGGTCTCTTTTGTCTCATTTTTTTCTCATATCTGTATGGTAAATCTGTGTTGGATTTTCTTCCCCAGTCCTTCCATTTACATATGTAATGTATGTGTGTGCGAATCTATGCATATATATATATATGTGTGTGTGTGTGTGTGTGTACCAACCATTTATAGTAAAATGTTTTTTTTTTTAATCTAGATAGACTTCTTTTTTCTTCTATTTTTCTTTAAAACAAACTACCATTGGTCTCTGTAACTATGCAGACCCAGGCCCTGACTTACAGGGCTTCAATTTATGATTTTTGAAATTTAAGATGGTTCAAGAGTGATATGCATTTAGTAGAAACTGTACTTTGGGTTTTGAATGTTGACCTTTTCCCAGACTAGTAATATGCAGTATGACTGATCCTCTGTTATGATGCTGGGCAGCTGCAGCGAGCCGCAGATTCCAGTCAACCACGTGATCACAAACGTCAGTACTTACAGCACACATACAACCGTTATTTTTCACTTTCAGTACAGTATTCAATAAATTACATGATACATTTAACCCTTTAAAATAGGCTTCATGTTAGATAATTTTGCCCGATGGTAGGTATGTGTTCTTAGCACTTTTAAGGTAGCTTAGGCTAAGTCATATGTTAGGTGTATTATACATTTTCAAGAGCAATAGTTTCAATTTGTGATGAGGTTAATAAGACATAACCCCATCCTAAGTGAAGCAACATCTATACTACTTAGTGGTAGTTGTTCTTATTATATTCTTTTCTATTCTCTAAATTACCTCAGGAGCTAGTTTTCATCTTGATTCCTGTCTTTTGTGCATGTGATATTTCCTTTTCTAAGTCTGTTGACTCTTAGTTGTGCACTTGTGTTTATGACTGAAGCCCTGGGCTGTGGTTCTTCTGCCCTGGTGAGCAGTGGTGTCTCAGAGCAGAAAGTCACAGGAGGTCTGTGTCTAGGGGCCTGGCAAGGGACTGTTTGCTTTAAGGTAAGAAGGCAGCTTGTCAGTTTTCTCCTTTGTGACACTTCTACTGAAATGTTGGCTTTTCCTAATTGTTCACTCCCTTTTGTTAGATGAGAGGCTACCACTTCCTGCCTGGTGGAAAATGAGATGCTTCACTCATCCAACAAGGGGTAGGGGAAGGGAGCAAAGGAAGTGAAGGAAATGCTGACTCCTGAAGCTGTTCCTTTCAAAGATCTTTACCTAATCCCCCTGATTTGTCTTCAGGGGCACTTCAGCTCCCTGTGGTTCTAGGGGACCACCTTCTGCACAGCATGTTCTGTACCATTTACCTAGCTTTATTGGATGCTTCAAAATTCACATTTTTCTTTCCTCTTTAATAAATTAGTTGAAATGTCTTTTGATGACTCCAGCATAGGTTACTTTCAGTGTTGTGGGTTCATCTGTATTTTGCTTACTGAACTCCTCTGTATCATCACTTATGGCGTTCTGAGAGGGAGGGAGAGCTGATGTGTGCTCCTCCCATTGATCTGCACTTCCTCCTATTATGACTAACATTATAGCATTTTCACTGATTTTTTCTCCTATTTCCACCTCTGTTCATAGGATGAGGTCACCTGCTCTTTGTTTAGGCCATCCACTCTCTTAGTTCATGAGGCCATCTCTGTTCATTGCTCTGGCATACTCTTCCATCTAGTATCCTCTCAACCCTCTTTTCCCTTCATCAAGTAAACACCTTCAGCTCCCTCTCCATTTTTTCTTTTTCATTCTCCTTTTGGTGGCACCTCATCTCTTTATTTCAATTTTCATTGAAGCTTACCAGTGGCTTACTCTGCTTCCTGACTTTCCAAACACTAAACTTAACGCAGCCTACCTCCCCGGCTCCCTCTTCTGATGCTGGTTGACAGAGTCCACTGACCATCTCCACGTTGTCAAATGTAATAGACACAGGTAAATCTTTGTGTGGCTGTGTTAACCACACTTGGCTTTATCTTCATTCTGGGCTTTTAAGCAAACTTGTGCTCTATCGATTTTCCTCCTTCTGTCATTACCATTTAAACTTTGTTGTTGTTGTTAAGCTCCTTCTCCTAATAACCTTCAAGCACAGTTATTCAGAATATAGGCCAACTGCTCTCAAAATTTTGGATGGCCCAAGTATTCTCACCCTTTTTTCCTTTCTCATTGCTGTATCTGCCTCTGAGTGTTCTTTCTAAATTGAATCTGATAATACCGTCATTTATGTTTACTGTTGTTCACCCTGTGCTCTGGCTAAGCAGCTTCATGCACTATCTTATTTCACCTTCGTAGTAGGAGATAAGGACAATCACCTTCATTTTACAGAAGAATAAATTGATACTTCAGTTCAGTAGCTCAGTCGTGTCCGACTCTTTGAGCTCATGAACCACAGCACACCAGGCCACCCTGTCCATCACCAACTCCTGGAGTTTACCCAAACTCATGTCCATTGACTCGGTGATACCATCCAACCATCTCATCCTCTGTCGTCACCTTCTCCTCCTGCCCTCAATCTTTCCTAGCATCAGTTCAGTTCAGTCGCTCAGTCATATCTGACTGTTTGCAACCCCATGTATCACAGCACACCAGGCCTCCATGTCCATTGCCAACCCCCAGAGTCCACCCAAACCCATGTCCATCAAATCAGTGATGCCCTCCAACCATCTTATCCTATGCCATCCCCTCCTCCTCCTGTCCTCAATCTTTCCCAGCATCAGAACTTTAGCAGTGAGTCAGCTCTTCACATCAGGTGGCCAGTGTATTACAGTTTCAGTTTCGACATTAGTCCTTCCAATGAACACCCAGGACTGATCTCCTTTAGGATGGACTGGTTGGATCTCCTTGCAGTCCAAGGGACTCTCAAGAGTCTTCTCCAACACCACAGTTCAAAAGCATCAGTTCTTCGGCGCTCAGCTTTCTTTATAGTACAACTTTCACATCCATACATGACCACTGGAAAAACCATAACCTTGACTAGATGGACCTTTGTTGGCAAAGTGATGTCTCTGCTTTTTAATATGCTGTCTAGATTGGTCATAACTTTCTTTCCAAGGAGTAAGCATCTTTTAATTTCATGGCTGCAGTCACCATCTGCAGTGATTTTGGAGCTCCTCAAAATAAAGTCTGCCACTATTTCCACTGTTTCCCCATCTATTTGCCATTAACTGATGGGACCGGATGCCATGATCTTCATTTTCTGAATATTGAGCTTTAAGCTAGCTTTTTCCACTCTCCTCTTTCACTTTCATCAAGAGGCTCTTTAGTTCTTCTTCACTTTCTCCCATAAGAGTGGTATCATCTGCATATCTGAGGTTATTGATATTTCTCCCAGCAATCTTGATTCCAGCTTGTGCTTCCTCCAACCTAATGTTTCTCATGGTGTACTCTGCATATAAGTTAAATAAGCAGGGTGACAATATACAGCCTTGATGTACTCCTTTTCCTATTTGTAACCAGTCTGTTGTTTTATGTCCAGTTCTAACTGTTCCTTCCTGACCTGCATACGGGTTTCTCAAGAGGCAGGTCAGGTGGTCATGTATTTCCATTTCCATCTCTTTCAAAATTTTCCACAATTTACTGTTATCCCCACAGTCAAAGGCTTTGGCGTAGTCAATAAAGCAGAAATAGCTGTTTTTCTGGAACTCTGTTATTGTTTTGATTTTTCCAGAAGATGCTGACAATTTGATCTCTGGTTCCTCTGCCTTTTCTAAAAGTAGCTTGAACATCTGGAAGTCCACGGTTCACGTATTGTTGAAGCCTGGCTTGGAGAATTTTGAGCATTACTTTGCTAGCATCTGAGATAAGTGCAATTGTGCAATAGTTTGAACATTTTTTTGGCATTGCCCTTCTTCGGGACTGGAATAAAAACTGACCTTTTTCCAGTCCTGTGGCCACTGCTGAATTTTCTAAATTTGCTGATATAAGGAGTGCAGCACTTTCGCAGCATCATCTTTTAGGATTTGGAATAGCTCAACTGGAATTCCATCAGCTCCACTAGTTTTTTTCATAGTGATGCTTCCTAAGGTCCATTTGACTTCACATTCCAGGATATCTGCCTCTAGGTGAGTAATCATACCATCGTGATCTTCTGGGTCATGAAGATTTTTTATTTTGTATGATTCTTCTGTGTATTCTTGCCACCTCTTCTTAATATCATCTGTTTCTGTTAGCTCCCTACCATTTCTGTCCTTTATTGAGCTCATTTTTGCATGAAATGTTCCTTTGGTATCTTTAATTTTCTTGAAGAGATCTCTAGTCTTTCCCATTCTATTGTTTTCCTCTATTTCTTTGCACTGATTGCTAAGGAGGGCTTTCTTATCTCTCCTTGCTATTCTCTGGAACTCTACATTCAGATGGGAATATCTTTCCTTTTCTCCTTTGCTTTTCACTTCTCTTCTTTTCACAGCTGTTTGTAAGGCCTCCTCTGACAGCCACTTTGCTTTTTTTGCATTTCTTTTTCTTGGGGATGGTCTTGATCCCTTTTTCTATACAATGTCACGAACCTCCATCCATAGTTCATCAGGCACTCTGTCTATCAGATCTAGTCCCATAAATCTATTTCTCACTTCCACTGTATAATCATAAGGGATTTGATTTAGGTCATACCTAAATGGTCTTGTGGTTTAGTCATACTCAATAATTTACCCATTAGATAGCAGGAGAGTGACGATCTTGGAGTTATACCAAGTTTGTTTCTCTGGAAGTGGTGCTTTTACTCTTAAGCTGTGCATTCTCACATCTCTTCTATGCAGATCTCCTAGATGGCCATCAGCCTTCATGAATACCTCAAACAGGCTTGAGTTTCTAAAAGATTCAGAAACATTCCTCTGAGAATTTCCTACAATTCAGTGAGTCAGCATATTCTCCCATCTTTGCTTGCATTTCTCTTCCTTTAAACATACAACATACAAGACACATACACACGTGCGTGCGCATGCACACACACACGCACACACACACACACCTCTGTTCTACTAGGCAAAAGTGTATATTTATAACCATATTAAAACAGCTGTTCATTTGGTTTTTTTTGTTTTTGTTTTTTTTTTTAAAAACACTAGTAGTGAAGTGGTTTCAGGCAGGTAAAGGCGGGAATTGAAATGATGAGAGGAGCTTTAAAATTAATTCAAATTTATATCTTGGTCTTTCACATCTCATGCTTTAATGCACAGATACACATTGCATGGAAGATTTTCAGAATGGAAGAGAGAAAATTGCTAGATTCAAGGGTCACTAGAAACAAGAGCCCAAATAGAAATTGCTCATGTAACTTTTCCTGGGGGCAGTTATTTCTACCTGCTTACTGCTGTTCCCATCCTTTGTGCACTGTTTGAGGTGGCCGCAGCATTCCTGTCTTTCAGTGTGAGATCTCAGATCATGAAACTTATCTAGAGCTTACCAGTTCCCAGATTATATCAACTGTTAAGTCACCAACAACCAGCCTTGCGGGGCTTCCCAGGTGACTCAGTGGTAAAGAATCTGCCTGCTAATGCAGGAGAAGTAGGAGACAAAGGTTCAATCCCTGGGTCAGGAAGATCTCCTGGAGGAGGAAATGGCAACCCACTCCAGTATTCTTGCTTGGAGAGTTCCAAGAACAGAAGAGCCTGGTGGGCTGCAGTCCATGGGGTTACAAAGAGTAAGACACGACTGAGTGATTGAGCACACACATAAGAAGTCTTGGGAGCTCTCAGGAGCTCTGTCTTACTGCCTCTGTCACACAGTGAAAAGATGCCATTGGGCTTTTCAGACAAATTCTAAGCATTAGTTTATCTCCTTGGTCTTTTAATCTCCAGATTGTGCTCAAGCCAAACTACAAAAAAGACATGAAACCAGAAGAGTTAGCTATATCACGTTTATATTTTGTCTTTCTGTTCTGTCATGGACTCTTACTTATATCTTTCTTCATTTTTTTTTGCCAGTCCCACAGTGAATGGTGGAGCGCTGTGTCCCTCCTGGGGTGACCATCTTCCTGGACTGCAGAGTGAGCAGTACCCTCTGGAGTGCAGTGTGCTGGCACCTACAGGTCTGCCTGAGTAGGAAGCTTGATACCTGTTTGTGAATTAAGAAATGGGGAAGAATATAATGACCACTATTCTGTTGTACTATGTTTTGTAGAATTGATTTTGTCAGGTGACATATAGGAATACTCATAACTATACTAATGAGGAAAACATTGAATTCTTTTCAGTGGACAGGTAAAGCTCTTATTTTGGTAATAGCTTTATTTGATATACATGGATGGAGGGAACAATAACAAGAGTAAATGAAATATTTGAATTTAAAAATCTTTCTCTGTTACTCTTAAAATACTCCCTTGTATTAATAAAAGATAGTATATTTCAAATTTTAAAATTTAAGAATACTGAACTCATGGATGAAGTCAGAGTAATCATCAGAGTATATTCTGTGGATAAGAATAGAGAACAAATTCATATTTCTTTGAATACTGTACAAAGTTTTAATGATAATGCTATATTGTTGTTGTTCAGTCGCCCAGACATGTCTGACTCTTTGCGACCCTATAGACTGTAGCATGCCAGGCCTCTCCATCCAGCACCATCTCCTGAAATTTGCCCAAGTTCATGTCCATTGCATCAGTGATGCCATCCATCCATCTCATCCTCTGAGGCCCTCTTCTCCTTCTGCCCTCAATCTTTCCCAGCATTAGGGACTTTTCCAATGAGTCAGCTGTTCCCATCAGATGATCAAAATACTGGAGTTTCAGTTTCAGCATTAGTTCTTCCAACGAGTATTCAGGATTAATTTCCCTTAAGACTCACTGGTTTGATCTCCCTGCTGTCAAAGGGACTCTCAGGAGTCTTCTCCAGCACCATAGTTCAAAGGCATCAATTCTTCGGTGCTCTGCCTTCTTTATGGT
This sequence comes from Antilocapra americana, assembly GCA_007570785.1. NCBI lineage: Eukaryota > Metazoa > Chordata > Mammalia > Artiodactyla > Antilocapridae > Antilocapra > Antilocapra americana. The sequence continues at coordinate 7,017,331 of ML664157.1, forward strand.
CCAGCTCTCACAACTGTACATGACTACTGGGAAGACCATAACCTTGACTATACCGACCTTTGTCAGCAATGTAATGTCTCTGTTTTATAACACACTGTCTAGGTTTGTCACAGGTTTCCTGCCAAGAAGCGAAGGTCTTCTGATTTCATGGCTGCAGTCACTATCCACAGTGATTTTAGAAGCCAAAAAAAGGAAATCTGTCGCTACTTCCACATCTCCCCCCTCTATTTGCCATGAAGTAATGGAGCCAGATGCCATAATCTTAGCTTTTTTAATATTTAGTTGTGAGCCAGCTATTTCACTCTCCTCCTTCACCCTCAAGAGGCTCTTATGTTCCTCTTTGCTTTCTGCCATTAGAGTGGTATCATCCACATACCTGAGGTTGTTGATAATTCTGCCTGTTTTGATTCCAGCTTGAAAGTCATCCAGCCCAGCATTTCTCATGATGTTCTTAGCATATAGATTAAACAGTGTGACAGCAAAGAGCCATGTCATACTTTTTTCTCAATACTAAATCAGTCAGTTCTTCCGTACAGAGTTCTAACTTCTGCTTCTTGACCCACATACAGGTTTCTCAGGGGACACTTAAGATGGTCTGGTATTCCCCATCTCTTTAAGAGCTTTCCACAGTTTTTTTTTTTTTACGGTCCACACAGTCAAAGGTTTTGGCATAGTTGGTGAAACAGAGGTAGATGCTTTTCCTGAATTCCCTAGTTTTCTCTATGATCCAGTGAATGTTGGTAATTTGAATATTGTACAAAGTTTAATGATAATGTTATATACATACATGATAGGTCTATAACTGTATGCTGAATATCTCAATAACCAAGGCCAATGTTTATTTATTCATTCATTTTAAAAAATTACTGAACATTAATGATAAGAGACTAAGAATGTTTCCTGTGGTACTGAAGCCAAGTGGAATACTACATATTAAGATATGAAGCTTTGAGAATGTACAATACACATTTTCAATAGATATTTCAAAGATTTTTTTCTTAAAAGTCTGTTAAAAGTTTCTGTTGATAGAAAAGAGATGTAGATAGAGTTCAGAATAATGGAACATCCATGGCTAAAAAATAACCAGGCATCATCTCATCTTTAACTTGTTTTCAGGTTCCTTTCAAAGGAGAGGCTACACAGTCAAGGCACCCAAGGTAATCAACACAGTCTTTGTGAATTTCCTTCCTGTTGCCCTTCACTAACTGCTCCAGAGATGTCTTCAATCATTTTTCCTCATTCTAGGTTAAAGAGTTTTCTTGACTGGGAGGTCTTAAAGTAATACTTCACAGGAAATTACAAAGGAAGAGCCCAGATCTTTGAGTAATTGAACTATTATTATGAAAGTTACATACCTTCCCCCCAAATTACTTGTTTGTAAAAGGTTTATCATTAAGATTTTAAAATTTCTAAACAAATATAGACTAAGGCCAAAGGTGGAGGGAGGTGAGTGGGAAAGTTCACTGTGGTATAGGCAATGTTAAAGGAGAAGTGTGAAACAAAATTTTCCAGCTACCAGTTAATATTGCAGATTTATTGAGATATTTGGGTTATTGAAATATTGTAAAACTTTTAAATCTAGGCCTTCACACCTGACATTATCCAAATATAACTGGCCTCAGGAAATATATCCCTTGTTACTAGGGATTGTCTTGTTACAAGTTAGAGTGATTTGCAAACTGGCTAAAGAAGTTTATAATCTGAAATTTCATCATTTATACCATATAATCATGACTGCCATATTTCAAAGAAAAGTGATTCAAATCCCCAAGCCCTAAAGTTGATATGCTCAAGGAAATTCAAAAAATTCTTTAGAAGTCTATCTAATTAGTAATTTCTGTTTATCCCAGATACTAAAATCTTAAGAAAATGTGACACTTTTTGGAACTTTGATGTAACCAATGTGGTATGATGCCAGGATTCATTGTGTAAAGCCAGAATTTAATCAATGTTGTAAAACTGCAGCATTCAGATTGCAGAGAAATAAATACCTTAATGTCTATCGAGGGAGTGATAGGGCTGATTAATGAAAGTCTAGCTAATTAATGAAAGACTGCAGAAAGGTTGATGGAATTTAGCTGTTTGTCTCTGTTTTTTTTTAATCTCAAAGCTTAAGAAGTTATCTCTGTTCCTGTTTTGGAGAAAGGGGGTTTTCTAAAGAGATGCTGTGGACAGAGAAATGAACTATGAGATCACCCCAGCAGAGAGCCTCCAGCCATCAGCTTCCCAGGGTTTGACGCATCTGCAGAGAGGCAGCTTGCTCAAGCACATCATTTTTTTTCCCCCCGTCAGAACACAGACAATGATTGATCAAGGTGGGATATAAAGACTCTGCCATTTTATTCTTTTTAACTTTTCTTTTCTTTTGGGGTATAGTCAATTAATAGTGCTGTGATAGTTTCAGCTGAACAGCTAAAGGACTCACATATATACATATATCCATTCTCTCCCCAACCCCCGCCCCCATCCAGGCTGCCACATAACACTGAGCAGAGCTCCATGTGCTGTACAGTAGGTCCTTGTTGGTTATCCATTTTAAATATAGTGGTGTGTACATGTCCATCTCAAATTCCCTAACTATACCTTCCCCTCATCCTTTCCCCTGGAAACCATAAGTTCATTCTCTAAGTCTGTGAGTTTCTTTCTGTTTTGTAAGTAAATTCATTTGCATCATTTCTTTTTAGATTACACATATAAGGGATGTCATATCATATTTCTCCTTCTCTAAGATCCAACCATTGTAGCTCAATGGGGTCACTTCTGATGGGACATATACTCCTGAGATTTCCATGGGGATTTCTCCCTCTGCTCCATCCTGCTTTCTTCCCTTCCCTTCCAAAGATGTTGATATCAAATTCCATCTCAGTATCTTATGCCAGAGAATCAAAACTTCAACAAAAGGTAAAGTGACATATTGATATATATACTGTCTGTGTTAGTTTGAGGGAATTATGAAAAACACACACCTATACAGAATTAACAGAATGTGTTATCAAACACAAAGAGATGGATTTATTATAATTTTGCAAAGCTCTAATTTCATTGCTTCATCTTTCATCAACCCCTCAGTCAAAGCTCACAGGTAAATCAGAAATTACTGAAATCTTTCTATCACTCTATAGCACATCCTCTTATACTCTAAAAATTGCCAATTTAAACAGTAATATCGTAAAAGAGAATTGGATGAAAAAGAATCAAAGCAGCTGAAAAGATACTGCAATATGGAAGCACTGGAAGAAATATGCAGAATGCTAACAATGTGAAAGAGACTGCAGAAAACACTTTCATTAAATCAAGTCACACAGAAATCCATTTTAATGTGAATGACCTAGTGAGGATCATGTCTTTGGATAAATAATTCAATGAACTTATTATTTAATTAGTACCTACATATGTCAGGCCAGCTGTTAGGTATAGCAAGAGTTATAACAAAGTGAAATCAAGAAGTTTGTGCTTTCAGATACAGAATCAAATACAGAAACTTGTTAACTACATATAAAGTGCTGTAGGGGGGCATATACCCTGAGAAAACCATAACTGAAAAAGACATATGCACACCAAAGTTTATTGCAACACTATTTACAATAGTTATGACATGGAAGTAATGTAGATGCCCATCAACCAATGAAAGGATGAAGAAGCTGTGGTACATATACACAATGGAATATTACTCAGCCATAAAAAGGAATGCATTTGAGTCAGTTTTAGTGAGGTGGATGAATCTAGAGCCTATTATACAGAGTGAAGTAAATCAGAAAGAGAAAAACAACTATTGTTTATTAATGCATGCATGTGGAATCTAGAAAAATGGTGCTGATGAACCTATTTGCAGGGCAGGAGTTGAGCTGCAGACATAGAGAACAGACTTTGGACAGCGGGAGAATGAGAGAGTGAGACAAATTGAGAGATTAGCATTGAAACATATACATTCCTATCTGTAAAGTAGATAGCTATTGGGAAGTTGCTGTATGACAGGGAGATCAATGTGGTCCTTTGTGATAACCTAGAGGCGTGGGATGGGGGTGGGGGTGGCGGTGGCAGAGAGGTTCAAGAGGGAGGGGACATATGCATACTTGTGGCTGATTCATGTTGTTGCATGGCAGAAACCAACACAAAATTGTACAACTCTTACCCTCCAATTAAAAAATTTTTTTTTAAATACTATAGGGTTCCAGAAACAGACAGACAGGGAAACAGAGAGAGATGGAGACAAGAGAGAGACAAAGACAGAGATGGAAGATTTGTTTGAGAGAGGAAGAAAAGCTTTATGGAGTAGATACATCTGAATGACACTATGGAAAACAAGCAAAATTCTGCCACTTAGGACTTAAAGGATGTGGAGTGAAGGTTAAGACAAGGATATCAATGATGGAAAGGAAGTACATCTGATGCTTAACTTGACTTCAGTCTCTGTCTCACGCATAGAGAGAAACACTCATAGTTGAACAAGATTCGGGCCTTTTGAACTGCATCTCTTGAAACACAGTTAACCCATTAAATAGTTCGAGGTGAACTTGTTGGAGGGTCGGTTGAGTTTAGTCGCTCAGTTGTGTCCGACTATTTGAGACCCCATGGACTGCAGCATGCCAGGCCTCCTTGTCCGTTGTCAACTCCTGGAGTTTACTCAAATTCATGTCCATTGAATCGATGGTGCCATCCAACCATCTTGTACTCTGTCATTCCCTTCTCCTCTCACCTTCAATATTTCCCAGCATCAGGGTCTTTTCCAATGACACAGTTTTTTGCATCAGGTGGCCAAAGTATTGGAGTTTCAGCTTCAACATCAGCCCTTCCAATGAACACTCAGGAATGATCTCCTTTAGGATGGACTATTTGGATCTCCTTTCAGTCCAAGGGACTCTCAAGAGTCTTCTCCACACTATACTTTAAAAGTATCAATTCTTTGGCACTCAGCTTTCTTTATAGTCCAACTCTCACATCCATACATGACCACTGGAAAAACCATAGCCTTGACTAAATGGACATTTGTTGGCAAAGTAATGTCTCTGCTTTTTAATATCCTGTCTAGGTTGGTCAAAATTTTTCTTCCAAGAGGCAAGAGTCTTTTAATTTCATGGCTGCAGTCACCATCTACAGTGATTTTGGACCTCAAGAAAATACAGTCTGTCACTGTTTCCACTGTTTCCCCATCTCTTTGCCACAAAGTGATGGGACTGGACACCATAATCTTAGTTTTTTGAATGTGGAGCTTTAAGCCAACCTTTTCACTCTCCTCTTTCACTTTCATCAAGAGGCTCTTTAGTTCTTCACTTTCTGCCATCAGGGTGGTGTCATCTGCATATCTGAGGTTATTTATATTTCTCCCAGAAATCTTGATTCCAGCTTGTGCTTCATCCAGCCCAGCGTTTCTCATGATGTACTCTGCATAGAAGTTAAATAAGCAGGGTGACAATATACAGCCTTGATGTACTCCTTTTCCTATTTGGAACCTGTCTGTTGTTCCGTGTCCAGGTCTAACTGTTCCTTCCTGATCTGTATACAGGTTTTTCAAAAGGCGGGTCAGGTGGTCTGGTAGTCCTATCTCTTTCAGAATTTTCGAGAGTTTGTTGTGATCCACACAGTCAAAGGCTTTCGCATAGTCAATAAAGCAGAAGTATATCTTTTTCTGGAGCTCTCTTGCTTTTTCGATAATCCAACAGATTTGAAAATTTGATCTCTTGTTCCTCTGCCTTTTCTAAATTCAGTTGACACATCTGGAAGTTCATGGTTCACATACTGTTGAAGCCTGGTTTGAAGAATTTTGAGCATTACTTTACTAGCGTGTGAGATGAGTGCAATTGTGCAATAGTTGGAACATTCTTTAGCATTGTCTTTCTTTATGATTGGAATGAAAACTGACCATTCCCAGTCCTGTGGCCATTGCTGAGTTTTCCAAATTTGCTGACATAATGAATGTAGCACTTTCACAGCATCATCTTTCAGGATTTGAAATAGCTCAACTGGAATTCCAACACCTCCACTAGCTTTGTTTGTAGTGATGCTTCCTAAGGCCCACTTGACTTCACATTCCAGGATGTCTGGCTCTAGGTGAGTGATCACACCTTTGTGATTATCTGGGTTTTGAGGATCTTTTTTTGTATAGTTCTGTGTATTCTTACCACCTCTTCTTAATATCGTCTGCTTCTGTTAGCTCCCTACCATTTCTGTCCTTTATTGAGCTCATCTTTGCATGAAATGTTCCCTTGGTATCTCTAATTTTCTTGAAGAGATCTCTAGTCTTTCCCATTCTATTGTCTTCCTCTATTCTTGCATTGTTGCTGAGGAAGGCTTTCTTATCTCTCCTTGCTATTCTTTGGAACTCTGCATTCAAATGGGAATATCTTTCCTTGTCTCCTTTGCTTTTCGCTTCTCTTCTTTTCACAGCTACTTGTAAGGCCTCCTCTGACAGCCATTTTGCCTTTCTTTTTCTTGGGGATGGTCTTGATCCCTGTCTCCTGTACCGTGTCACAAAGCTCCATTCGTAGTTCTTCAGGAACTCTATCAGATATAATCCTTTGAATCTACTTGTAACTTCCACTTTATAACCTTAAGGGATTTGATTTAGGTCATATTTGAATGGTCTAGTGGTTTTCCCTACTTTCTTCAATTTAAATCTGAATTTGGCAATAAGGAGTTCATAGTCTGAGCCACAGTCAGCTCCTGGTCTTGTTTTTGCTGACTGTATAGAGCTTCTCCATCTTTGGCTGCAAAGAATATAATCAATATAATTTCAGTATTGACCATCGGGTAAAGTGGTCAATGTGTAGAGTCTTCTCTTGTGTTGTTGGAAGACAGTGTTTGCTATGACAAGTGCCTTCTCTTGGCAAATTTCTATTAGCCTTTGCTCTGCTTCATTCTGTACTCTAAGGCCAAATTTGTCTGTTACTCCAGGTATTTCTTGACTTCCTACTTTTGCTTTCCAGTCCCCTATCATGAAAAGGACATCTTTTGGGGGTGTTCATTCTAGAAGATCTTGTAGGTCTTCATAGAACCATTCAACTTCAGTTTCTTCAGCATTACTGGTCAGAGCATAGACTTGGATTACTCTTATACTGAATGATTTGCCTTGGAAACAAACAGAGATCATTCTGTCGTTTTTGAGATTGTATCCAAGTACTACCTTTCTGAGTCTTTTGTTAACTATGATGGCTACTCCGTTTCTTCTAAGGGATTCTTGCCCACAGTAGTAGATATAATGGTCATCTGAGTTAAATTCACCATTCCAGTCCATTTTAGTTCGCTGATTCCTAAAATGTCCATGTTCACTCTTGCCATCTCCTGTTTGACCACTTCTAGTTTGCCTTGATTCATGGACCTGACATTGCAGGTTCCTATGCAATATTGCTCTTTACAGCATCAGAGTTTACTTCCATCACCAGTCATATCCACAACTGGGTGTTGTTTTTGCTTTGCCTCTGGCTCTTCATTCTTTCTGGAGTTATTTCTCCACTGATCTTCAGTAGCATATTGGGTACCTACAAACCTGGGCAACTCATCTTTCAGTGTCCTATCTTTTTGCCTCTTCATACTGTTCATACTATTCATGTTGGAGGGTAGTCCTTGGAAAAAGGACCTATAGTCTGTAAGTCTATAAACTTGAATTTTTTGCAAATGTGCATAGATTAGGAAGACTTCTTTTTTCTTTTCTTTTCCTTTTTAAAAATTCAGGCCTGAGCTTGCTCTTTCAAATAAAAGCATATGTATGAGTACACTGCTATAGCACACAGGTGCCAAGTCCAATTAAATGTTATCCTAGGCGCAGATGCATCTGCTCTGCACATGCACCCACCAAAGCCCAGCAGTAGTTGTGCAACTATGAAGGAGTCGGTGGCATGCCAAGCCAAGATAATATCTTCTACAGATTTTATCTGAAGGGTTTGTAAGCTTCTTGTCTGACTTTCGTTTTGGTAAAGGGGAATGTGAGCAGATGGCACATGTTGTCTGGGGATTTAACTTTGAAATAAAAACAGCCAATTGTCTCCTGTTCCCGGGATCTAGATTAGGGCAAATTGGGAAGTATTCTTAGAGTATGGGGTAAAATGGCAAATAAGGATTATTTTTTCAGCTATATATCTTTGTGAAATTCTGTAATTTCAGCAAAATACAGAAGTAAGTGAGATATTGTGTTGGTATGATTGCAAATGTCACCTATAATGTCACTCCAATGGTTGGTTTCTTAGGTTATCAAAACTAATTATTCCCATTCAGTGATGTTGAAATTTTTAAAAGTTATGAATTTGGATGTGTTCAATATCTTTGTACAGAAAAATAACAGCAGTCTGGCTGTTTTAAACAACTGGAGTCCTATGTATATATCTTTACTTGATAAAAAAATTGACTAGTTTAAAAGCTTAGAAGCCTCTATGAGTTCCCTTCCATACGGATACTTTAATGATCTCTTGATTTTAAAGAATTCCCTATTGCTTGATGTGCATTTGCAAGAAGGGAATGGATAAAGAAGAGTCTCTGTTATTATTATGCATAAAATAAAAACAGAGCAAGGTGGCACTTTGTTTTCACTACCAAAATTTTTATTGATAGATAAAATATAAGTGAGACAAAAACAGTACAATTATATTTATGAAGGAATATTAGTATTAGCACCAATTTTATGTCTAGAACAGTAACTGACAGATAGTAACTGTTCACTGAAGGGCTTCCCACATGGCTCAGTGGTAAAGACTCCCGCCACTAATGTAGAAGATGCTGGAGACCCTGAGTTAGATTCTCTGAGTTAGACTCCAGTATTATTGCCTGGGAACTCTCATGGATGGAGGAGCCTGGCTGGCTACAGTTCATAGTGCTGCAAAGAATCAGACATAACTGAGCAACTGAGCACGCACACAAGCTGCTCATTGAATGTTTGTTGGATGGATGAGGATTCAAGTATGCTAATTCCTCATGGGGATGGAAAGGAGAAGCCAAATACACCGCAATCAGGGTTGTAGAGATTGTTTATTTGACTAAAATCAAGCAGAGTATGAACCAGTATAAAGAAGTTTCAAAATATTTAAAAACAAAATAAGAATAACATTGAGCTCAGTAAAAACTTGAGGTTCTTATGATATCCAAAATAAAGTTTCACAGCTAAAGAGAAGTTTTGAATAGCTAGACTATAATAGCAATTTTGCTATGTATCTAGTGTTTGGACCAAAAATAGAATATATTTTAAAATTACAGTAAAATCGGAATACTTCCTATTTCAAAGTAGAGCTGAGGAAAAGAGAAAATGTAACAAAATCTATAAATGAAGAGATTATTAAGTGTAATTATTAAGAGCAGTTACTATATCTCAGTAAAATATAGATAGCAAATAATTTCCAGAAAGCCTATTGAAAAAAATGAATAGCAGAATCATGAAAGAATATCTAAAAGGAAATTGTGATTATGTATATCAATAAAAGACACCAATTTCTAATGAGCAGTATCTCTCCCTTGGGAGAATTAAGCTTTCCAAAAAGAACCAATGGAAGACCTGTAGCAGGAAACAGATAAAAGATCAAGGGAAAGACCAATCACATCTTCAATATGTAATCATAAAGCTTATAGCTCTAAGGTATAAGCCCCAAATTCATTCATTTCTAAATCTTGCTTTTCACAGGAAGAGCAACTTTCTTCCCATTTGATGGATGAACTCACTAAAGCCTAGACTTCTGAGTGAAAAAAATAGTGCAGCTTTTTTAAGGTAGCACTTTCGACTTTTAATTTTGATGTAAGATAGAGAATTTCCAGGTTAGACATTTACAGCTAGCCTCCTGTTTGCGTTTCCTGAGACAAGAGATAGGTGGGCTCCAGGTGAGGCATTTACAATCGGCTTCCAGTTTGTCCTCTGAAACTGAAGTAAGAAGAGAAACACGGTAAATAGTCAGTGTTTGTCTCTTGTAAACACCTTAAGGTGACAGTCCTGGCAAGAACAAAGAGGGGCAAAATCCTGGTTGAGTAAAAGATTCAGATACCTCCCTCCCAACCTCTTTTGGAACGAGGGAGACACTCCGCACGTGCAGAAAGCCTCCTCTTGAGTCAGAAGTCAAGGGGCAATGCCTGGCCACAATGAGTCTGGCTCTTCCCAGAAACCTTCACTTCGAGATCCATCTTGGTTGGGAGGTGCATGCACATCCCAGGGGAGGATCCCAGGGTAGGTCAGGTGTGGGGAAAGAAACCAGAAAATTGGCCTGAAGGAAGACAAAGACCAGGAAGAGCTGCCTTACATAAATGACTTAATGGGCTCTTTATGGGACTCCTCCTCACTCGGCTGGGCACCTCTCCAGGTGTGCATTTCTATCTTGCTTCTACCTCAACTAAACAAACCATTTCTCTATGTGTTCTCCCACTTGTTGTTGTACTGTCTCTAATAATAAATTTTGTACCTGCATTTACAGTTTCTGCCTCTGTGATAAATGCATTTCTCACTGGGAGGCAAAGATGCAGGGAAAAACAGTTTTTAGCCTCTAACGCTTGCTGGTCTGGTGGCTTGGGTTCATAGTTTTCATCCAGGCTACCCAGGTTCCATTCCTGGGCAGGGAATCTAGATCCTGCTTCATGCCACCGCTCACTGCTGCCTCACTGAAGTCAATTTGAATTTTATTTCAAAAATTTATTGTCAAAATGTGATTGTCTAGAGCCATTAACAATGTCAGGAGACTGTTTTATTGTTTTGTCAGTTCTCCCAATAAATATTTAATGTAATGTTAGTTAAACATCATAAGATGTACATAGTGGTTACATGTCAACTTATGGGGGAGGGAATGCTCTGTACCATCATACTCTCTTGCTGTAACTCCTTTCTGCCCTTTCAGGAGTCTCCTGACATCTTCAAACGCCGTCCCCACCCCCACCAACCTCTTCATTGTGTGTGGTCTTGGTGGGAGTTGGTGCCAGCCTCCCCCAGTGGATATTCCAAGTTCCAGACATCCCGTCCCTGCCTATTTGCAAGGAAGGTGGAACGGTATTGCTGCCTTGCTCTTCATAGCTCCCAGGGTCTCTCCTGTTTCTTAGCCAAAGCCTCTGGCCTCCTCTTACTCTCTGACTCCCCCACATTTATCAAAAAATTATCTGAAGTTATCCAGGGTCATTTTATGATACTTGCAACCAAGGATACTGAGAGTCACAATATTTATTCAGAAAAGACAATGGGCATCTTCTCAAAGTAATTTTAATCCTTCAGACTTTGGATAGTCTTTAGTGATACTTTATCCAACCCACACGTTTTGTGATTGAAGAAGTCAATATTTAAGAGTATTGTGGGCTGAACTGTGTCTGCTCAAAATTCATGTTGAAACTGTAACCTCTAGTACCTCAGAATGTGACTCTATTTGCAGAGACAGCCTTTAAAGAAGTAATTAAGTTAAAATGGGGTCATTAGGCCAAACCTTAATCCCATATGCGCATGCATGCATGCTAAATCGCTTCAGTTGTGTTCGACTCTTTGTGACCCTATGGCCTGTAACCGGCCAGGCTCCTCCATGGGACTCTCCAGGCAACAATACTGGAATAGGTTGCCATGCCCTCCTGCAGGAGATCTTCCTGATCTAGGGATCGAAGCCACGTCTCTTATGTCTCCTTCATTGGCAGGCAGGTTCTTTACCACTAGCACCATCAGGGAAATGGAAACCCATTCCACTATTTTTGCCTAGAAAATCCCATGGACAGAGGAGCCTAGCAGGCTGCAGTCCATGGGGTCACAGGAATCGAACGTGACTTAGTGACTAAACCACTAAACCACTATCACCCGGGAAGCCCAATCCAATCCAACTGGTAGGACTGGTATCCTAATAAAGGGAGGAGATGGGCCACAGAAGCTCCAGTCCTGTACATCCACAGAAAGGTGAACATGTGAGCAGGCCGAGTGAAGGTATCTGCTATAGACTGAATGTTTGTGTCCCCTCAAAATTCATGTGATGAAATCTAATCTCCAATGTGAGGGTATTTGGAGGAAAGGCCTTTGGGAGGTACTAGGTGAGAGCTCTGCTCCTACTAACAAAATTAGTTCCCTTAGTAAAGAGACCCCAGGCCATCTCTGCAAATAGAGTCACATTCTGAGGTACTAGAGGTTACAGTACCTTTTTTGTCCCTTCCTCCATCTGAGGACACAGTGGGAAGATGGTCGTCTATGAACCAGCAAGCAGCCTCTCAGTAGATACTGAATCTGTCTGTATCTTGATCTAGGACATCTGAGCCTCCAGAGCTCTGAGAAATAAATATTTGTTGTTTAAGTCACTCAGCCTATGGTATTTTTTAAAATAACAGCCTGAACTGACTAAAGTACCAAGGAGAGAAATTTCAGAGGAAACCAGACCTGATAACATCTTGATCTTGGACTTCTAATCTCCAGACTGTGAGAAAATAAACCTCTGTTGTTTAAGCTATCCAATCTTTGGCGTTTTGTTAGAGCCACTCTAGCAAACTAATAGGCATGCTACTGGTTGTTCAAAATACACTGGACCCAAATCTAAATCTAAGTTTAAAACTTCCCAATCCAGTGCTCAGGCTGATCCCCCCAGGCATCAGTAAACTTGGGTCGTACATATTAAGGTTACATAATACTGTTTCCAGCAAGATTTTGTTAGTAATATGGCTAGCATGGCACTTAAAACTTCAGGTTACACTTAACAATCTGTAAAAAGGTTCTAAATTTGAGACTGCATATAAGAATATAGCAAATCAATATATTAATATCCACACACAAAGTGATTATATTTTCATGTTTCCGATTCACATGATTTCTAAAAATATATTAAATTTGGATGAAAGTTTATTTTTCAAGACCCACATCCTAGAGTATGATTCAATGGGTCTTAAGAAAAGACCACACTCATCTGTGATTTTAGAAATAAATTACATTCTAATCTTTGACCAAACAGCTTTATAGCTTCTGCCAAAGTCTATAATCAGTCTTTTTCTTAACTCATTTTGTAACTTAAATGTTCTTAAATGTTACCAAAGGAATAATGCTAGCTATAAATACATAAAAAAGAAAGGAAATGCAGCCCATCCTTAATTCAGTGGAAAATGAGGGTGAGTAAAGCTTCTCTGGGGAAATGAATTGATTCAATTAACTGTCTTAGTTAAATTAATCCTATTAGAGAACCAAACACTATTTAATACGCTAGAAAAAAGTAACTTTCTAAATGGCCCTGTGGTCTTCCAGCAATTAATATAATATTGGTTGGTAAACACTTGTCCCCCAAAGCTTTTTATCCATTGCAGTTCAAAGGAGGCTTAATCAGAATATTCTTATTTTCTGTCCTGTCCTTGAAAGAAACTCAATATCTGGGATATTATTGTAAGATGAATCACCCTCAGAAATTTATAATAAGAAATTTCCCTCAAAGCTGTCCTCACATTGAGTAAATACCTTTCCTGAGAAATAATTTTTATTATGTAGTCCATCAATGGGACATGTATATTTGTATGAAGGAATGCCATACTCTGAAAATGTCAACAGGAAATCTGAGTTGATGGAGATTTGAATATAGTGCCCTCAAAAACTTAGATGGGCAACATATTCTAATGCAAATATGGAGTCTCCTTAGAAATTGAAATTTAAAAGTAACATTTAAAATAGCGTCAGAAATATAAAATTCTTAGGGATAAATCTGACAAAGACCTATAAATTGAAAACTATAAAGCATTGCTTAGAGAAGTTAAAGAAAACTTAAATAAATTGAGAGATGTTCTTCGTTCATAGGATATAAGACAATATTAAGATATCAGGTCTTCCCAAATTGATTAATAGAGTCAATGCAATCCCAACTGAAATGCCATTGAGATTTCCTATGCATTCTTGTAGAAGTTGAAGAACTGATTTTAAAATTTCAGACAGAAATGCAAAAAACCTAGAATAACTGAAAGAAGCAAAGTTGGAGAACTAACATTATCTAACTTTGAGACAAATTATAAATATGTATGTGTGTGTGTGAGTTAGTCTCTCAGTGTTGTCTGACTCTTTGCAACCCTATGAACTGTAGCCCACCAGCCTCCTTTGTCCATGGAATTCTCCAGGCAAGAATACTGGAGTGGGTGGCCATTCCCTTCTTCGGGGGATCTTCATGACCCAGGGATCTAACCCAGGTCTCCTGCATTGCAGACAAATTCTTTTACCATCTGAGGCACCAGGGAAGCCCAAATATGTATGTATAAAGCTATAAACATATTACGCAGTGTATCATTGGCATCAGGATAGACAAATACATGAAAGGAAAAGATTGGAATCCAGAGAGACCCACAATATGGAGACACTGATTCCTGGCAAAGTTTAAAGGCAAGTCAATGTAGAAAGGCTATAGTTTTCAATAAATAATGATAGATTAGCTCTCACTATGTAAAAAGGGAAGTTAATCTATATCTTGCACCACATTAAAAAAAAACTTAAAATGGACAATAAACCTAAAAAACCTAATAAAGCTAAAACTTACAAAACTCCTAGGAGAAAAATTTTGTGACTTTGCTTAGACAGTGATTTATTTCCTATAATGCTAAAAGCAGAATCCAAAAAGAAAAAAAATGAATAAACTATACTTCAACAAAATATGAAACTTCTACTATTTAGAAAATACTGTTAAAAGGAAAGCCACAGACTGGGAGAAAAATATTTGCAAAACCTATGTCTGAAAAAGGGCTTGTATCCAGGATATATTCAGAACTTTCAAACCTCAGTAATAAGAAAGGAAAACTCAGGTTGAAATAAGGACCAAAGAGTTGAACAGACATTTCACAAAGAAGATACATGGATAACAAGCAAGCATTTGAAAAGATACTCAATGTCATTTGACAGAGAAATGCAAAAATAATGCGCAATGAGGTATCATTACACACGTGTAAAAACGACTAAAATTAAGACTGATCACTGGAAGTCCATAACTTTTCTATTTTCAAACCACTTTTTTCATAAGTATTAATTTGAAAGCTATTTCTAGACCAGTCAAATTGAGGTCTCTTCATGGTTTTTAACTGCTGCTATCCTCTCAGTTTTGAAAGTAAAAATAAAATTTTCTATAATATCCCACCTAAATTATATCATTTTATGCTCTTTAGTGGAGTAATTCAGAATGAGTCAAGTTTATTCCAGCTTTCGAACACCTTTCTTTCCATACCCTTCCTTTCCATCCTATAGAAACCTCATGACTTGTTTCTCCTCTTATATGACGAGCCCAGGACGTGCGCTGGTCTCAGGTGCCCTCAGCCTACAGCAGTTTAAAGCAGGATTTCAGTTCCCAGCCAGAGCTTGAGGTGGGGCTGCGGCCGTGACAGCGCCAAATCCTAGCCACTAGACCACCGGGAGCGGTGGCCAGTGACAAGGCCTTGGCCCGTCAGCTATGTAGAAATGAATTTCCACATAGAGACAAAAAATAATGAAACAAGTAAAGCATTTATTACCAAGAAAAGAGTACAGTCCATGTGAATAGACACATGAGTGGGCTCAGAGAGACAGAGTCGGGCCCTCATGGTAGTTTCAATCACTTTTATGGGGTGTTCCTTCCAAGTTTCCTTTGGCCAATCACCTTGCTCTGCCTGGTTCTGAGTCTGTATTTGGTTTATCTCAGGGTCCTATCATGTATGAGCACCCATCTCTGAGGCAAGATGGATTCCAGTGAAGAAGCCTACGAGTAGGTTGACATCACTTACTTTCTTTTGACCTCCAAGGAGCCTTTCTGTGCATGGGTAGTCAAGAATGTTTCCTTGACTGAGAGTGAGGAATATGTGGTCTTTTATCTCTTACCTGGAGAGCTTGGCTTCTCCTCTCTCTCCTCATCTTAGAGTTATCTGTTCACAGGAGACAAAGTCTGGCTGTTCAGACTGGGGCCCATCTATATCATGCCTTACCTCCAGGCTCAGTTATATACACAATAGCTGGCCACAGACCCTTCCTTTAGCATTTAGTCACTGTGGCTAGCATTGCCATTTCCTGTCTACCTCTTCTCTTTTCTATACCCACCTCCCCTACCTACCTAGTCCTAATCTCAAACCAATCCAATATCTTTGGTGCTTGAATTCTTCTGGAGAGAACACACCACCATGTCTGCAGTTGCCCAGGTGCCCACTCACAATTGGGCTGCAGTCCTCTCTAGCTAACCATTAATGCATACTTATGAGTAGTCTCTGCCACCACTCACAATGGCAAGTCACAACCACTGGGAAATGATCCAGTTGTCCTTTGCCTTCCCCACTGCCCCTGCATCACACTTCTTCTATGTGAAAGGGATACCAGAAAAGTTGGGGTGGACTTTAATTCAGTATCAAAGAGTTCAATGAGCAATGTCTGATAATTTCCTCGGCTTTGATCCCTGGAAGTTTGCTCCAGGAACTGTGCCAAGGCATCAAGAAATATGCAAAAAAGAACAAGGAGAAAGGTATGATGCTAGGTGAGAGGAGAGTGAGATTGTCTGGGGAGGGGAACTTACAAAGGTGAAAACTTCAATTAAAGCCTTGAAATGAAACTAGGCTTTTCCAGTGAGAGAAACAGTAATGCAAAAGCATGGCAGCACAAGCTCATCTGGGGAGTTCTTGAGAGCAAAGAGCCCAAGAGAGCAGAGCACAGTGGGAAGATGTAAGACTGCACTGGAAGTAGATGCTGAATTTGGAAGCCTCTTTTATGCCAGATAAAGACATTTTTACTTCATCCTAGTGTAAGGAAGGTTGTTACCCTAATCAGAGAAGGAAATCAAGATCACTAAGATGTTAATAACAAAGGAGATTAACTTTTCCTTTCTGCTGTTTAATAGAAGGTCCACATAGCTGGAAAAAAAAAAAAAAACGTTGCATTTGAGGAGCTTCTGGAAGGAAAAAAATATACTGCCTTCATTATCTACCCAAAAAACGAAGAGCTGAGAAGTGAAGACTGATTCTTTGGAGAGAAAAATTTCATTACTTCTGTGTTTGGAATAATGATTATTTTCTTCTCTATTACCTAAAATTTTAAGCCGTTAAACTGTTAGCCTCAACAGCAAATGGAAAATATTCTGACAAATCAACACCCTTACTAACATTCCCTGAGCCTTTTTGCTTATTATTAGTGGCGTAACTCCAGTTCCATGGAACCAGACCGAAAGGATATCAAAAACATTTTCTGTCAGTAAAGGACAAAAGGAGAGTATTATTTAAAAATTTCAGTGTAGTCAGAGGAACCTGTAAAAGGATTTTTGTGGGCAAAATGCATTGGAATTTTTGAGCTAAAGAGAATGTGATGAAATCCCAAACAAGACAAATAAATTAAGATACTGTGCAATTTGGGGCCCCAAGAGAAATGCAGAGAGTTTGGGAAACATTACTATGAGCCTAAGAAGCATTTTCAGGTACAGCTGTGTCTTGGAATCTCAAAACTATAACATTGTTTGTAGCAAAACACAGGAGAAATAGAACTTGCTATGTATCCCTATGGCTCTATGACTTTCAAGTTTTAACCTCTCCAGTCCTTAATTTTGTAACCATAAAAAGAAGTTGATAATAGTACTTGCCTTAGAAATTGTCATTAAGCATTAGAAACAATTAATGCATGTAAAAGACTTAGTGTCTGGGATGTATTAAATGCTCATCACAAGTTATCTATTATTATGGAAGGCAACAATTAGTGGGGGAAAAAAATCTTGCAACTGCTTTTGTTTTTACTGAACTAAAACAGAGTGTAGGTTTTTGGGTTAGTCCTGTCTGTAATGATGAAAAGCTAAATGCTTCCACTTTTGTTCACCAATATCTATATCTTTTTTCCAACACTTTTTTCCCCCCTAGAAATTCAATAGCAATATGCAAACTCGTTTTTCTCTAAGGCTTTGTGTGCACATGTGCTTAGGAAAACAATTTATTCCTTTGTTTTCAATTGAATGCTTACATATTTATCTTTTAAATAAATGGCAATACTCTCAAACAATAGGATTTTTCATGAAAAGAGAAAGGATTGACTTACAGATATTTAAATGACCTTAAACTCTACCTGGTTGAGGTCATAAATCCTTCCCTGTTTTATTTTGAGAATCAGCATCAACGATACACCTAAACATATTTAACTTTATTTTTAAAAGCCATGCCTAATGAATATGATTATAAGAGAAACAATGATTAGTTATTTCTTTGAAGAAGCAGTTTAGAATTGAAAGTTATTTATAAAAACAATTTTGTATCATCATTGCTATTGCTACTGTGCTTAACCACTCAATCGTGTCAGACTCTTTGTGACCCCATGGGATTTTTCATGCAAGAAATACTGGGGTGGGTTGCTGTTTCTTTCTCCAGGGAATTTTTCCAGTCCAGGGATCAAACCCACACCTCCTGTATCTTTTTCACTGGCAGGTGAATTCTTTACCTACTGAGCCATCTGGGAAGTGGGGAGGGGTGAAACCAGAGACAAACCTTCTTTTTTGAGAAAGGATGGAGACTCTTCCAAAGTGGCAGGAGGGTCATAGGAATATTGAGAGATCCTGACCCCCGTTACTTCTAAAACTAAAATTTCTGTTCTTTTCTGTATTATTATTAAAATGAAAATTATAAAAATTTCTAAAGGTCAATAAAATAATTAATAGCTATAACTGCAAGTGGCAAAGAAACATAGGTTATGGAAAATAGAGGCAAAACATATGCTCTTGTGATACTGACTAACTAGAAAAGGGAGGATTCCATGTTATATTAATTACCCATAAGTTTTTAAAAAATGGATTCATCTTTTGTGACAATGATGAAAGTGGTGCTGGTTTTCTTTTCCTAAAAGATATGTGTGTTTATTGCTGATGTCTTTGTAAACACAGAGCTGAGAGTTGTGTTCCATCTTTATGTAAATCACCAGGAGCAGGCTTTGTTGTCCTTAAACACCGTGCCAAAGCTGACATCAGCATCCTTGTGCTTGTAGGGCTCCAGCTGGATGAACTGTGGGGCATGTGCCCTGACTTCATGTTCAGCAACAGGGTCAAAGCAAAGGGAGGGCTGACAATGATTCCATTGTGAGCTGGCTATGGAAATGCCACGATGATTCTCTATCAAGCTCAGTGTCCATTGCAACAGCACCCACCCCTCTCCTTCCCAGTGAGTGCCTGTATCAAGCTTTATAATGCAATCCAGATGGGTGAGGAAGAGAGGAAAAGTAGGAAATGTAAGTCAGAACAGTCATTATTCTATTTCATCTGAAAGTGCTGAATCTTATTCTTTCTGCTTCTGTAATTCCTGCCATCTACTCTAGAATCTTTCATTTTTTAAGACTTTTTTTGATATGGATCATTTTAAAGTCTTTGCTGAATTTATTACAATATTGATTCTGTTTTATGTTTTGGTGTTTTGACCATAAGGCATACGAGATCTTAGCTCCTTGACCAGGGATTGGAGAACCAAGATTCGCCTGCACTGGAAGGTGAAGTCTTAACCACTGGACCATGAGAGAAGTCCTTACTCTAAAATCTTAGAACAGATTTAAATGCCATTTACACACAAGGTGATGGGATGACACAGTGCTCAAAGTATGGGTTCTAATAATAGAAACCAGGAGTTCTCTAACCCATTAAGAGTTTGACTACCTTGTTTCTTCTTGGCACTTCTTAACACTTGCCAAATCTGGCTCCTTGGTTGAGGAGAATGTATCTGTCTCTGTGAAATATCAAGGCAAGCAAAATATAAAGCTGGTGTTCTTTGTCACTTTAAGAGATAAACTGTCAGAAAAAAATATAAAAAACTTTGGAATGGGCAAAATAGATTACTAAGTGTTCCGTTCGTGTTCTTTCTTTCTTTGTTACATGGTCTTCAAACTTTTACAACTCTGATAATAATCCCCAAAACATTTTTATCTATAGAAATATAGATGTGTGTGGTGAAACAATTAGTTTTTGCCAAGTGGATATTTGCGGTTTCATATCTACTTGTATATTCATGTTCTAAGGACTCTCCTTTGACTAAGTTGTAGCATCTTCTTGGTTCCCTCATCCAT
Organism: Antilocapra americana; assembly: GCA_007570785.1. NCBI lineage: Eukaryota > Metazoa > Chordata > Mammalia > Artiodactyla > Antilocapridae > Antilocapra > Antilocapra americana. Next base: position 7,037,231 of record ML664157.1, read on the forward strand.
TAATGAGTTGAATAAAAGTCTTAATACATGTTTGCTTTATATTTGTATGACAAATGTGGCTTTCCCATGTTTTATTTTTTAAATTATCCTTTATTTAAAAAAAATTAAAACAAAAATTTAAGCTATCCTTTATCAAGGGGCTTCTCAGGTGGTGCTAGTGGTAAGGAGCCCACCTGCAAATGTGGGAGACATAAAAGACACGAGTTCAATCCCTGGATGGGGAAGATTCCCTGGAGGAGGGCATGGCAACCAGTATCTTACCTGGAGAATCCCATTGTCAGAGGAGCCTGGCAAGCTAGAGTCCCTAGGGTCAAAAAGTGTTGGACACGACTGAAGCGACTTATCACATAAGCGCATAGCCTTTATCAAGAACTTAAAACAATCAATAGGATCTTCATTCTTTCTTTGAAACCTATAAGTAAAGGAACTCTCCATAGAATGAGAAGCATTCTGACTCACTTACTAGATTCTTATCAAATTTTTTCTGTCTTTGGTGTTCAAAGATAGTCCTAAAGATGAGATGATGTGTTAATATGCTTTGGAAGGTGCCAATACAGGATCATTGGTCCATATAAAGTCCAGGTTAAGATGGAAGAGGCTGTGAGGAACTCTGGCCAGCACTGCTGGTGAGGCATTCAAGTGAATGTGCTTCCTAAAGGGATGAGTGCATGCATGCTAAGTTATTTCAATTGTGTCCAACTCTTTGCGACCCCGTGACTGTACCTGCCATGTTCCTATGTACATGGGATTCTCCAGGCAAGAATACTGGAGTGGGTTGGTATGTCCTCCTCCAGGGGATTTTCCTGATCCAGGGATTGAACCCAAGTCTATTATGTCTCCCAAATTGGCAGGAAGGTGTTTTTTTTTTTTTACCACTAGCGCCACCTGGGAAGCCCACTTCCAAAAGGATGGAAGTCTCTTAAATTTAATGAAGAGTGAATAGCCAACAGTAAATAGCTCTGATAATTGTTCAACTGGTTTAACTGGTTTGTAGCAAGAATGCTTTTCTCTCCTTCCCTGATACTACTTCTCCCTAAATGGCTCTCTGGGCTTCCCAGGTGGTGCTAGAGGCAAAGAACCTGATTGCTAATACAGGAGACATAAGTGATGTGGGTTCAGTCCCTGGATCGGGAAGATCCCCTGGAGAAGGGCATGATAACCCACTCCACTATTCTTAACTGGAGAATCTCATGGACAGAGGAGCCTGGCAGGCTACAGTCCATAGGTTTGTAAAGAGTTGGACACAACTGAAGTGACAGCACGCATGCAAATAGCTCCCTACCTTATTATGTTGTCTCCTGCTTGACTCTGAAAGCAATTGGAGGCATTGTTAAATATATAAATATTGGATGAACCATAAAGCCAATGAAAGAATAATAGATGTCACATATTAGAAAGCTATTATTTACAGACATTTTGCATTTATTATCAGATTTATTCCTCAGAGCAATTCCAGCTGGAAAGTATTATTAACTATATCCTATATATGAGAAAATCAGAGCCCCAAAAGGCAAAATAATTAGTGGAGCTGGGGTTTGAACCAATTTTGGTTTAACTCTGAAGTCAGTGGGTTAAGTCATTATGTAATATGGAGCCTGTGCCACTGGGTTCTAAGAGTTCTCTTTGGCTCTGAGTCCTGGTTCAGCCACTTTAGCTCTCCCCAAGATGACAGGCATTTAGGAGATGGATAAGAAGAGTGAAATGCAAAGGAGAGTCACAAAAGCAAATAGCCACAGAGGGAAGAGAAGAGAGAATTCCAGAAAGAATGGAGGGATCATCTCTTGTTAAAGAGTTAAAAAAAAAAGAGTTTAAAGATGTCAATTACTGTAACAAAAAATGAATTTATGTGGAGCAATAGGAGGAGATCAATCTCAAACTTCACCAGGAAATTTTAGCAGAGTGGAAGCAGAAACCAAATGAGAGTCTGCTGAAGGCAGGTGGAATGAGGGGATATAGAGGAAAGAAATTAAAGACACAGGAGAAAGAGATGCTGGTGGAAGTCCCTAGGAGACCTTAGACAAGTTAAAAATACCATCTAAAAGAGAGACAGATGCAGGAGCCTTGGACATCAGAAAGGAAACACCTGGTCATCTTTAATTTGTGAATTAGGAAAGAAGAGTGCTGCTGGAGAAAGGGGAGCAGGGACAGTGGAAGACAACAGGGTAATTTGTTGATTGTTTTGACATGCCACTGTGACTATCTATCTATTCATCTGTCTATCTATCTGCCACACTGTGGGATCTTCCCTGACCAGTGATCGAACCTGGGCTGTTGGCAGTGAAAGTGCAGAGTCCTTACCACTGGACCACCAGTGGAATTTCCCACCATTGTGTTTTATTATGACCATATAAATATTTGGTCAGAGAGGGCTTCAGGCCAGGTATTGACTGGGCATCTGAAATAGTAATTGTCTGCATGGTGGTGTGGTTTCTCCGTTATGACTCAGGATCCTAAAATATTGGATTGTATTCAGATTAGAATTTTGTAGGTACTGTGGGCAAGGTGTAAAGAAGAAGTAGGTAAGGAAGGGAAATGGCGATGCTAGCCAAAGCAACTAAAGAGAATAAGGAGGAGGAAGAGGGATGTGGTCTCACAGTCTGTAGAGCAATTGAGCCTGGCCGGAGAAGGGGGATATCCTGAGCTGGTGAAGCAAGAAAAAACTAAATCATGAGGGCTTCTGTGGGAAGAAGAACAGGGATGATGATGAAACATCTTAGCTCAGATTTCACCAAAAGGGCAAGATGAGCATGCAGAAGACTCTCCAGACAAAACACTGAAAAGCTCCTTCTATCTCAATCCTGAAGATATTAGAGTGAAGAAATTATTAAGTACTAATTTTTCATTCCAATAAAAGACATTTTAAACAGGCTTATCTTCCAGCTGTTTCTGAAATAGCATTAGTATTTAGAATACTTAAAAGAAGTGGTCTGCAGACATTTCTTCTTATTTTTTTTTATTTTGTATCATAAATATCATTTTAGTTTGCCTATACTCTGTTGTTGTTGTTTTGGTTGATAAGTTGTGTCCGACTGTTTTGCGACTCTCTGGACAGTAACCCACCAGGCTTATCTGTCCATCAAATTTCACAGGCACGGATACTGGAGCAGATTGCCATTTTCTTCTTCCCAATCTAAGAGACATGAACCCATGTCTCTTGGCTTGACAGGCAGATTTTTTACCACTGAGTCACCAGGGAAGCCTGAAAACATAACATAATCATAGGCTATTAGATCTGTCAGAGAGAAGAGTATAGAACAAATATTTGTTAGAAGTTAATCAAAGATCCTTGTGCTTTAAATACCAATTTTATTTTAATATTTAGCAACACTGTGAAAAAGACAATATCCCCATTTGCTATTTAAGAATCCGAGTCTCAGAAAGATTAAGACTTTTACTTCTAAGTATGCTTTTAGGCAAGGACTTTCCAGGAGGCACAGTAGTAAAGAATCTGCCTGCCAATGCAGGAGACACAGGTTCAATCTCTGAGTGAGGAAGATCCCTTGTAGTAGGAGATGGTAACCCACTCAAGTATTCTTGCCTGGAGAATCCCATGGACAAAGGAACCTGGTGGGCTACAGTCCAGAAAACACTGTAAAGAGTTGTAAACCACCGAGAGACTGAGCATCCATTCACTTACTCTGTTGAGAGATGATAATAAATTATCTACCCCCCCACACAAAAAGTGTTGATAGAAAGCATGTTTAAATAATTCCTGTAAACCATGACATTTTTACAGAATCTTTCTGAAAGTAGAAAAGGGGAAAGAGAAACCACCATGTGAATCCCAATGAATGTTCACATTTGTAATTATAAACTTAATCATAATTTATTTCTAGTCTTGATCAAAGGCAATAAAAGACTATTCATTTTCTAATCATGCAGAGAAAAACAACCCATTTCCAGTTACATCTCTGATTTTCATGTTAATAGATCATTGGAAATAAGGGAGAGGAAGCAAGTTTGAGAACTAAATGAGATTAATTTTTCCGTTGTTACACTTTTATGTGTCTGATACATTTTAGCCTAGAGTTATCTTATTTAAGAAATCTCAAAAACTTTTAAAATTTTGAAAGAAATTTGTCAATACTTAAAGATAAGGGCAAATAGATGGGGAAACAGCGGAAACAGTGTCAGACTTTATTTTTTTGGGGGGGTTCCAAAATCAATGCAGACAGTGATTGCAGCCATGAAATTAAAAGACACTCCATGGAAGGAAATTTATGACCAACCTAGATACCATATAGAAAAGCAGAGACATTACTTTGCCAACAAAGGTCCATCTAGTCAAGGCTATGGTTTTTCCAGTAGTCATGTATGGATGTGAGAGATGGATGGTGAAGAAAGCTGAGCGCTGAAGAATTGATGCTTTTGAACTGTGGTGTTGGAGAAGACTCTGGAGAGTCCCTTGGACTGCAAGGAAATCCAACCAGTCCATCCTAAAGGAGATCAGTCCTGGGTGTTCATTGGAAGGACTGATGTTGAAACTGAAACTCCAATACTTTGGCCACCTGATATGAAGAGTCGAGTCATTGGAAAAGACCCTAATGCTGGGAAGGATTGGGGGCAGGAGGAGAAGGGGACAACAGAAGACGAGATGGCTGGATGGCGCCTGCTGTGATTCATGGGGTCACAAAGAGTTGGACACGACTGAGAGACTGAACTGAACTGAACTGAAAGATAAGGGAAGGGCTTTATTTTCTTTGCAGTCCTTTCAGGCCTTAGTATTAGCTGATTTTTTATGTTAATAGACATATGGATCCTATAAACAAAACAAAATCTTGAACTTAATATTTGCTGAAATCAGCCAAGAAAATAAGACATCTAATTGCCCTGTCTTGAACCAGCTTAAGTTATTTCATCTTTGAGGAAATATTAAGTTAAAGCATCTGCTTGGAAAGCTCATAAGATAATTTGAGGGGAGAAAATGCTGGAAGGATCAGAGAAAGTGTTAATGATGTACCCTCTGAGATGGAGTTGGCAGTTGTGCAAGTGTATTGTAAGTCATAGGCTAATGTATGTACACAACTCTATTAAGCTCTTCTCTCTGTGTCAGGCTCAGCATTTTCCCTTCCATTTTTCTATCTGGAAATACTATTAGTCAGCTAATGCACCTTGCTGCAAGGGGCAAGAAAGACTTCAGGGATTTGGGATGTGATGATGTCTTGGGTCATTGCACAGATGAATTTTCTGTGCACTTTGCCTTAAGTAAAATGACCTAACCCCCAAAGGTTAACTTTTGCTAAATATTATATTCAAACTTTTATTTCCAACTCAATATTTTCAATTATGATAATATCATTTTAATCATCTGCTTCTCTATTCAGGCTTCTTTGGTTTTTCGGACCATAAAGGATCCACCTGCAATGTGGGAGACCTGGGTTCAATTCCTGGGCTGGGAAGATCCCCTGGAGAAGGGAATAGCAACCCACTCCAGTATTCTGGCCTGGAGAATTCCATGGACAAAGGAACCTGGTGGGCTACAGTCCATGGGGTCACAAAGAGTCAGACAAAAGGAAAAGGAATAAAAATGAAACAAATGCAGTAAATCATATCAGAGTTCAAGGAGATCAGGAGAAATTTAAGAACCTTCTAAATCGTCATGTTTAATTACTTTAGAAATATTTTGATTTACTAATATTTTGAAATAAAACATTTTTTTAATGGTACACTCTTTTTCTTAAACATTTTGTTTTCTAATTAGCCTCCAGTGTATGTATATGGTAACCACCTGAGCTAAACCTTGCTGGATGTCAGAACTATATTAAGAAAAAGGGAGCTGGGAGGGAGATTCAAGAGGGAGGGAACATATGTATACCTATGGCTAATTCATATTGATATATGGCAGAAACCATCACAATACTGTAAAGTAATTATCCTACAATTAAAAATAAATAAATGTAAAAAAACAATTTTCATTGTTTTCTGCTTTCCTGATTCTTATCCTCCCACTGCCTTACATGCAAGTGTTATATAAACTTCACTATCTCAACATCACTCTTAAATTGATATATTTGAACACTAACATGGTAATCTTTTTTTTTTTTCTGGGAAAACCTATGTGTTCTGGAAAATTATGTTTTAAAACAAGACTTCTCAAAGTTTATTTTTTAGCTGTTTCTCTGTATGGTTGCCTTATAGCTAGCCTCCTAGCAATTAGCTTTCTGCTGTTGGTCCTGATCCAAAATGTCAGGTTGCTTACTGGGAGGAGGGTTGGGAAGTGGGGAATTCTAGAAACAGGTTTAAAGCCCTAGGATGTTCTCATTTTCTCCCATGTCATCTGTATTTCTTGAGACTTCCAGGTATAGACCCTCAGGAAAGAAGATCCAGATCATCCTGAAGAAACTCTTGGTTTCTTTAATTCCCACCTTTCAGCCACCCTGAGCTCAGAAATTAATCCATTTTGTTCAGCCAAACTGTGTAAACTGATGCATAAATAACGAGATATAGTTTTATTAGAAGTGGTAAAGATTTCCCTCACATTTTGAAATGCTCACAAACAGGTCCTTCAGAGTTGTTCAGAACATCATGAATTGTGTTAAGATATATGTATTAGTGAAAGGTTGGAGTGATTTTTAGCAGGCAAATATAATTTTGCATGTCTCCATTTTATCACTATATCTTTGATGTTTCAAAATTCTTTGCTCCCTTTCCAAAAAATTCCTGGCATTTAGTAACATATTGATACCAAGCTACTTTCTACATAAACATATATTAGAGGTAGAACTGAAAGACATTTTACAAGCCAAGACACAGCCCAGGCCCTGGAGTCCTCTGTTACTCTTGTAACCACTGACAACATCGCTCAACCTGAAGCTACTTGGAGTCAGCAGGGCTCCTCTGTTTTAAATGTCTGATGTTATCAGCTGTAACAGGGAAATCAAAAAACAACTGAGTCCGCAGGTTTTGGAGCTTTAGAGCAGGAGGAACCATGTGTAGACTATTCTATGAAAATGTACATACCTCTAATTGCTATAAATCCAGATTCATGTACCAGCAAATATTTATCTCTAAAATTGTTTAAAATTCTTTCCCATCACTCTTTTCATGAAAGCAGAGACTGACCTGCTTACCACAGCTTCTGCCGCCTTTTGAAAATATTTCTGTAATAAAAGCTGACAAAAAACAGTGCAACAGCCCACTTCTCTGGGAGAAGCTAGCCCAGATGCCTGAAGGGAAAACACAACTCTAATGAAAATCAGTTTTTGTTCAGAGAGGGAGGGGAACAAGCAGGGGCTTTTACTAGGAGGAGTAAGTCAAGCCTTGAGCAAACCAAGTAAGAAAGTTACAAGAGAAGCTCAGTAACTCATCAGGACAAAATTTGGGCAGAACTACAGAAAACATAGGGCTTTCCAGATGGCGCCAGTGGCAAAGACCCACCTGCCAATGCAGGAGACATAAGACACACAAGTTTGATCCCTGGGTTGGAAAGATCCGCTAGAGCAGGGCAGGGCAACCCCACTCCAGTATTCTTGCCTGGAGAATACATGGACAGAGGAGCCTGGCGGGCTGCAGTATGACTGAAGCAACTTAGCATTCACACACAGAAGACAAATAATTTTCTCTGGTGGAAGGGCTTTGGAGGAAGTGAATTGGCAGTTCAGATGACAACTTTGAGAGGAAAACCAACCTGGGCTGTATAAGTAGGTTTTAATCCACAGATATTTCTTATAAATTGGACCCCCAAGCCCACTTTTTGTTTGTTTAGAATGATTAGGAAAAGTGCCATTTTCTATCCATTTTTGCTTTGTTCTTTGAAATGATACTGGATTTATGCTAATCCCTTAGTCCAAAAATGTGGCTATCAGGAATGAAAGGCTAGAATAGTCACCCCATACTACTTTTAATTTTGTGTTAATGACAAAGGAGATGAAGGGAAAAATTTGCACTCATGCTGAAATTGCAAATGGAAATGTATGAGTGACCTCTTGGATCTTTCTGTTTGACACTAAAAGCTGTGTTTTCTCTGCAATGACCCATATGCTGCTAACCATAATTGGAATTAATTTAGTAAAGCATTTTGCTCTGAGTAAAATAGATATTTTCAACTTTTAAGAGTGTTTTACAGAAAAGGAATAAAGAATCTAAATTCAGAAATAAGTCCAATGGTTAAGTTTCGATGTACACCATTCCAGTTTTCTTCCTTTGCAATGCATGTTCTGTAATGTAAATAAGTCAAATGGGATTGGTATAGAAAGTGATGATGTCAGTATAACTTGAAAGCCCAGAACATTCTTACGTGATTTCCCCTCAGCATCCTAATGTTTTCTGCTGTAACAACAGCAAAATAAGGTCCATATAGTCAAGGCTATGGTATTTCCAGTAGTCGTGCACAGATGTGACAGCTGGACAATAAGGAAGGCAGAGCACCGAAGAATTGATACCTTCAAACTGTGGTGCTGGAGAAGACTTTTGAGTCCCTTGTAAAGCAAGGAGATCAAATCAATCAATCTTAAAGGAAATCAACCTTAATACTCCTCGGAAGAACTGTTGCTGAAGCTGAACTCCAATTCTTTGGCCACCTGAAGCAAACAGTTGACTCATCAGAAAAGACCCTGCTACTGGGAAAGACTGAAAGTAGAAGGAGAAGGGAGTGACAGAGGATGAGATGGTTGTATGGCATCACCAATTCATTGGACATAAACTTGGGAAATCTTGGGAGATGGTGAGGGACAGAGAAGCCTGGCATGCTGCATTTCATGGGGTCACAAAGAGTTGGACATGACTTGGCAACTGAACAACCACAGCAACAACAGCAACAGCAACAATAGCAAAATGCTAAGTATCCTAATGAAGTTGACTCTAGCAAGCCATGGAAGAATGCACTATAGTGCATGGTGTCCATTTATGCCATCTTCTCTTGAGGTTGATCACATGCAAGAGAAAGAATGACAGGAAATGATCCACACATCAATCTAAATCTTTGCTATAGTGCATGCAAAGCCTCAATCTGTTTATCCACCTACAATTTCTGTTGGCAATTTGCTTGTCTCCATAATTCAACAAACTTTCTTTGACTCTCTTCCACTAGTCTATCTTCTGTTCTATTTTAGGATAAAGTCCTATATTTACTATAGAATACACATATTTATAGTAATTTTAACATTGAAAAGCTGTGATCAATTATTCTAAAGAAGGATTTGTGGTTGTTGTTGGCCATAGTACTCTGGCCATAAAGTGTAATAGATTTCTAGTAGTTTAGATTCACTCTCCTTTTTCCCTGTAAGCCTTGTAACTTTAGGTGTGCAATGTATTGATGGCATATTGTAAACTTTTCAGAAATATATTATGAGCTATAGCAGATACTTCTACCTCTAAATACACATTTTCATCAAAATGTAAAACATGGCAATAATGTTTTAACAGTGTCATTAATTGCTGACAAAAGTTCGTTTAGTCAAAGGTATGGTTTTTCCAGTAGTCATGTATAGATGTGAGAGTTGGACTGTAAAGAAGGTGTTGAGTGCCAAAGAATTGATACTTTCAAATTGTGGTGCTGGAGAAGACTCTTGAGAGTCCCTCTGACAGCAAGGAGATCAAACTGGTCAATCCTAAAGGAAATCAACACTGAATATTCATTGGAAGGACTGATGCTGAAGCTGAAGCTCCAATACTTTGGTCACATGATGTGAAGAGCTGACTCATTGGAAAAGACCCTGATGCTGGGAAAGATTGAAGGTAAGAGGAGAAGGGGATGACAGAGGATGAGACTGTTGGATGGCATAGTTGACTAATGGACATGAGCTTGAGCAAACTCTGGGAGATAGTGAAGCATAGGGAAGCCTGGTATGCTTCAGTCCATGGGGTCTCAAAGAACCGGACATGATTGAGCCACTGAACAACGACAATAGTGTCATATATTTGTAAAGGCATTTACAAATCTTCAGACTGCTTCTGTGTGAGGAGTCTTTCAAAGGTCAAAAGTAGATTTACCTTCCTGGTGTAATATAATCAGTAAATCTTAATTTTTAATTTGGGTGATATATTTATAAAAATAAATAGAATTAATTGAGAAGTTGCAGCTAGTTGAGAGATAGTACAATATGGCATAAGAATACAGATTCTGTATCAACACTTCCTGGATCAAATATTAGCTCTGCCATAACTTGCACAACTCATTTAACTTCTTTGTTCCTTAGTTTTCTTATTTGTAAACTGGAAGTATAATAATGTTTACCTCCTAGTGCTATTGTAAGGATTAAATATGTTAAAATACTTTATACTTAATAATATCTGTTGGTTGCTCAGCCGTGTCTGACTCTTTGTGCCCCTTGGACTGTAGCCCGCCAGGCACTTCTATCCATGGAATGCTCCAGGTAAGAATACTGGAGTGGGTAGCCCTTCCCATCTCCAGGGGATCTTCTCAACCCAGGAATCAAACCTGTGTCTCCTGCATTGCTGGTAGATTCCTTACTGTGTAAGCCACCAGGGAACTTAATAACACTTAGTATTATTTTGTTTTAAAATACAGCTAACTGATCAAATTGTCATACAATATTTATTTTATGAGTGGGTAGGCATTTCTTGAAAGTAGTATCTATGTCATATATCTGTTATATTCTCAGTGTATTAAAATAGGTAAGTTCCAATTAATACTGGTTAAACTGGATTTAATTCTTTGATTACTCTTTGTTTTTCTTTGACTGGAAAATTTGTTTGTAGATTAGGTTCTTTCAAAGATAATCAATTTTCTCCCTGTGTAGTCTATACTATTTAAAAATATTTTAAATTTTAATTCATTTTAGAATTCTTTATCTTATCATTGAAATAAAGAACAACAAATAAGTATCAAATGTTGAATTAGCAGAGGGAAAAAGCTGAAAGATCTGAAGGTTAACAGCAGTAAGATTTTTGGATATAAAAGTTTTAGGACCAAAGAAACAACAGTCTCAACTTTTATAGGTAGTTAAAATGTCATAGTCAACAAATGCTTTTTAGTCAAACACTGCTGGATGCTGAGGGATCATGAAAAACAGGCCCCTTTGCCGAAAAGCTTAGGATACTATAAAAGGGATGAGACATCTATATGATACCTGGAAAATAACACAGGATTATAAATTTGAATATGAATATACAATAGATAGCTCACCAGACTGGGTTCTGATCTTCAGTCTCTCCAAGCAACTTCATCTATAAAAAAGAGGTAGTTAGCTTGAAAGTTCCTTCAAACTGTGAAAATCCAGAACTTAACATCTGCTAATAGATCCTTTAATTTGTGTGCTTTGAAATTCAACAGGCTTCTCAATCGACAGGCATTGTCTCATATTTCTCAAGTTATCTTTTCTACTCATCAAACAATAAAAGACTATAATGGATTTGTCAACAAGTAGATTAGTAACATTCAAGGTAATGGTAGTAGCAAATAGATGTCATTACAAAGCTTTGCAGAGGGAATTGGCAATATATTCTAGATAGGACTTCCCTGGTGGCTCAGAAGGTAAAGTGTCTGCCTACAATTCAGGAGACTCAGGTTCAATCCCTGGGTTGGGAAGATCTCCTGGAGAAGGAAATGGCAACCCACTCCAGTATTCTTGCCTGGAAAATCCCATGAACAGAGAAGCCAGGTAGGCTACAGTCCATGGGGTCCCAAAGAGTTGGACAGGACTGAGCAACTTCACTTTCTTTCTTTTTTTTCTAGATAAGATATCTTAGTTTACTTCTCTGTAGATCAGTAAAACATTGTTTCTGCCTGTTAGTCATGGAATGCAACCATATTCCCATTCCATATTAAGGAGAGAATTATTATTATTATATCATATTAATAATATTTAAGTAGATCACTGCTGTTTAACTTCAATGTCTCCAAGTGTATTTCTAAACCAGTTTATGGTTTCTGTTTTTATCTTTTATAGAGATTGGTATCTCTTACAGGTTCAACATTTCACCCCTCCTGGTGATAATTGCACAATTCTGTAAATGTATTTTAAAAAACATTGATCTGTACACTTGAAAACAGATGAATTTTATGGTATACAAATTATAGCAAGTTTGTTTAAAAAATAATAAAGCTAAAATATATCTAAGAACCATAAAATTCATCTCTATTTACATACCAGGGATGCTTACAGTTTTCACAAGGGCCAAAGTCCTGTAGTCAGCAGTCTTGGAAAATCTTCCCTGGACTTCCCTGTGTGCTCAGTTGTTTCAGTTATGTCCAGTTCTTTTCGACTCTGTGGACTGTAGCCTGCCAGGCTCCTCTGTCCTTGGGATTCTCCAGGCAAAAATACTGGAGTGGATTGCTATGTCCTCCTCCAGGGGATCGTCCCAACCCAAGGCTCAAACATGGGTCTCCTGCATTGGTGGGCAGATTCTTTAGCACTGAGCCATCAGGGAAGCCCTCTTCTATGAATTATTTATCTCTGCATTACAGAAATTCTTTATAAAGTAATTTTTAAATAATATTTAACTAAAAACAAAACCAAACAGTTCAATTAATACATTAGGTTTTTTAAAATTTTCTCACTGCATGATATAGAATTTGTTCTTTTGAAATTATAAATGTTTTAGGCACAAAAGCCCAAATCTTCATTTGTTTTCAATTTATAAAAAGCTAAAATGTATACCACAATTTTAGATATTATTTGTTTTTTGTTTCATGTCCCAAGAAGTGCATTAGATTATATGTCTCTTAATCCCAGCTCTGCTACCAATGAGTAGGGTGACCTCAAGAATGTTACATAAATTGTAATTTTTCCTACCAATAAAATAGCAATAATAAAGGTAAAGGTTCTTCACTAATTTGTTAGGAACACTAAATGAGTCAATACATGTTAAGTCATTTTGAAGAGTGCCTCTTAGATAGGAAACATTCACTAAACATATATTATTACTACATTTTACTTACTAAAAGGTGAATTTTTTCTGACCTCTTTTGTGCATGGGAACTCTATTAGAAACCATTTAATTGTGGTGTTCTGCTCATTTTAGAAATGTGTGAAGTAAAAGGTAGATACATCTGATTCTAACCAGACATGAAAATGTAGGCTATGTTCTTTTAATGGGCAAAACTGTACATTGAAACTGGAATAACTTTGTCTAATAGCTTTTATTATATGATGTGTGAAAGGACTTGCTACAGTAGGAATCCCATGGGCATTACTTAGCATGGTATAGTTCCCTCCTTCTTCTTTGCAGCACTGTGAGATTGGTGGTATTGTCTACATCTTTACAACTAAAGATTTGTGAAGGCACAGACTTCCCAGGTGGCTCAGTGCTAAAGAATCTGCCTGTCGATGCAGGAGATATAGGAGAAGGGGGATTCTATCCCTCGATGGGGGAGACTCCCCGGAGGAGGGCATCGCAACCCACTCCAGTATTCATGCCTGGAGAATCCCATGGACAGAGGAGCTTCACAGGCTACAGTATATGTGGTCGCAAAAGAGTTAGACACGACTGAGCAACTGAGCACTCATGGTGATGGCTAGAGTATAGACAGTGGTGGGAGGATGAACTGTGTCCTTAAGGAGGCCTCTTATGTGTGGGGTAATGTGGTAGGCATATAATTTTTGTGTGTGTGTGTGAATGACCTATTTTATTTATTTATTTATTTAATATTGTAAAACACTCAGGAAAAACTTTTTTCTTTACATTATTGTGTTGGTTTTGCCATACATTGACATGAATCCACCATGGGTGTACATGTGTTCCCCTTCCAGAACCCCCCTCCCTCCTCCCTCCTGATTCCATCCCTCTGGGTCATCCCGGTACACCAGCCCTGAGCACCCTGTATCATTCATCAAACCTGGGCTGGTGATTCATTTCACATAAGATAATTTACATGTTTCAATGCTGTTTTCCCATATCATCCCACACGTGCCCTTTCCCATAGAGTTCAAAAGACTGTTCTATACATCTGCGTCTCTTTTGCTATCTCACATACAGGGTTATTGTTGGCATATATTTTTTTGAATTTTATTTGCTTATTTATTTTTTGGCTGTGCTGTCTCTTAGCTGCTGCCTGCATGCTTTCTCTATTTGCGGCAAGTGGTGCTGCTTTCTAGTTGTGGTATGCTGACTTCTCAATGCAATGGCTTCTCTTGCTGCAGAGTATAGGCTCTAGAGCACAGGCTCAGTAGCTGGGGCACACAGGCTTAGTTGCTATGCAGCATGTGAGATCTTCTCAAAACAGGGATTGAACCCATGACCATCATCAGGCAGATTCTTTACCACTGGGTCACCTGGGAATTTTCCATGGATGATGAAACTATAGATGAAGATATTGGCTCAGTCAGGAAACTAGAAAACAGAGACAGGGCTCAGCAGCCAAAGCAACTCCTGCTATCCTCACAACCCTTTCTTTTCCAGATACCAGGCACACAATTAGATACGTTGAAACAGGTAGTTCTTTACTGTTTGAGATAAATTGCAAGCTAAGTCTTCCTTTGGTGGCTTAGAATCTGGTAAACAATCTGCCTGAAGTGCAGGAAATCTGGGTTTGAGCCCTGGGTTGGGAAGATCCCTTGGAGGAGGAAATGGCAACCCACTCCAGTATCTTGCCTGGATAATCTCATGGACAGAGGAGCCTGGTAGGCTACAGTCCATGGGGTAGCAAACAATCAGGTGTGACTGAGTGACTACTTTCATCAATCCTTACTTCCCCCCAGGAAGACTTAATGTGACATCTGGGTATAGCCTGTGTCTCTTCTTTCTTAATTTTGAAGACTTCCCTTCATCCTAGATTTATAGTTCATTTTAATGAAGTTCTCTGCAGCCCACGTTTTCCTGTTTCAAATTTTTCCTCTGACAAGTAATAGTGTATAAATGTAATAACAGATATTAGTTGTGACAAATGCATTGAAATAATTTTTATGACAAAATTACTTCTAAATTATTTTTTGATAGTGCTTGAATTTGCAGCTTAATATTATATAATTTATCTAAGGAATTAGATTTGCCTCTGATTACAAAAACAGTTAAGGGAATGGGATGCATAAGAAAATGATCAAATTGTTTCATTTAAAAAGGATAAATTAATTTATATTTATATATATAATTATATATCCTTTACAAATTTAAAGAGGATAAATTAATAGAGCCAGAATAGGTGTTTCCCCCTGCCACGAAATACTGTTTTAATCAAGTTCCTTCCTAATTCAAAAATTATCAATAACATCCAATCACTTTAAAGTGCAAGCCATTTATATTGTCTTTAAGTTATTCATGCGCTTCTCCAGCCACATCTCCCATAGCCTCTCTCAACAACTTTTGGTACAACTCACTGTCTGTCAAAAGATCTGGTACATTTCCACCTCTTTCATTTCACACACTGTTTTATTTCATGGCGATATCCCACATTTGTCTTTGACTATGTGCCTCTTACTCCTCCTCAAACCTCACCTCCTTCATGAAGAGCCTTCCTCTCCATTTTTTCCTCTGATCTCCTACATACTTACTGTAGCCACTACTTACATGATGCTGTGCGATGCTGTGCTATGTAGCTTTAGTTGTGTCCAACACTTTGCAGCCCTATAGACTATAGCCCGGCAGGCTCCTCTGTCCATGGGATTCTCTATGCAAGAATACTGGAGTGAAATTAGAGATTAATAGTAAATCCTGTCATTTAGATAAAGAGAAAACGAAACCCAGAAAAGTTAAGTGATATGACATGACAACTTTCTGACTGAGCTCATTTAAAATGAGTCTCAGTTTAACTGAGCAAACAGGTATTGAATGCCTATGATGTGGAAAGCATGAGGCTAAGACCTTCTGGGATGCCAAGTGAATAACATCATCTATACCCTTGAAATATGAGTTATATACTTTTGGAACAAGGCATGCTATACTTAAAATTAAAAGAATAAAAATTATTCTCTGATACTTTCTAGCTCTAGATATGACTCTCAAGGACAATTTGCAGACATCAGGAAAAGATTGATGTCAACACTTACAAAAGATTTCAATTTGGGCCAATTTGTCAACAAGATTGAGAGGTTCATATCTCAGAGAGTTATATATCAACTTGGTTAGTCCAGAGTACACAGATTTTTGATCAAAAACATTGAAATGTTGCTTTGAAGGTACTTTCTAGAGATTATCATTCAAATCAGTAGACTGAATAGATTATGCTCCATAATGTGAGTGGGCCTCATCTACTAGTGCTGTATTTAGTTGTGTCTGACTCTTTGTGACCCCATGGACAGTAGCCTGCCAGGCTTCTGTGTCCATGGGGATTCTCCAGGCAAGAATACTGGAGTGGGTTGCCATGCCCTCCTCCAGGGGCTCTTCCCAACCCAGGGATTGAACCCAGGTCTCCTGCATTGCAGGCAGATTCTTTACCATCTGAGCCACCAGGGAAGCCCTCATCTACTAGTTGAAGGCCTTTAACAGAAAAGGATTGATGTCCCCTGAGGAAGGGAGAATTCTGAGTATAGTCTGCCTTTGAACTCAAACCGTAGCATCCAACATTTCCTGTGTCTCCAACCTTCCAGCTTACCCTGTAGATTTTGGACTTTCTAGCCTCCACAATTGCATGAGCCAATTCCCTCAAATTAATGTCTCTCTGTCTTTCTCTCTCATACAACACTCCCCTTCCATACATCCTTTAGATTGTTTCTCTGGAGAACTCTGACTAATGCAGCAAAGGTCCCTTTCAGATCTATCTGCTGGTGATTCATGTACAAAATGTAATGTCTCCTTCAAATCTGTCGTTCAATCATGTTTGTATACCAATCTTTGTCTGTGTTAGTTTGTATCCTAGTTTGTATCCTTGAAGTGCAATCACTGCATCAAGAGATATGAACATTTTCAAGATCCTTGATACTTATTTAGATCCTATAAAATAGGGTTGGGCTTTGTGGCCTGCTCCTTGCATTTATAATTTTTGAATTTGAACAGCATAGAAGAAATAATTATAGAATGTTTGCAATTTGCATAATCTCATTTATTTTACTTCTTTCTTCTCTGTGAGATTCTCCCAACCTTTCATTCTAGGCTTTCATGTATAAAGTTGGCAGCTATACTAGTCTGTGGATATCAATTTTTTTTCCCCATAGGCCTTAATCTTCTTGCTTGTTGTGGAAAAGAAACCACGGTCAAAAGCCATTCATATGAGAAATTAGTAGCTCCTAAAATACTGCTGGAGCAAAAAGGAATTTTCCAGTCTGTAAGATAGCATACCCTTGCAAAAAGTTTAATTCATTTCTCCTGAACACTGTGTTTTCGTTTTTACTGAACACTGACCTGAATGTGCCATGCACATTCTCTCTGCATTTGAATTCATTTAATCCCCATTAATTTATTCAGCAAATACTTAGTTTATTTGTGGGCACTGTTCAGGCACTGAGGATAAAGCATGAACAAAATAGACTTCTCTCTGCTTTGTGGAGCATACATTCTAGAAGAAAGAGGAGAATGCCATTGTGAAACAGACCAAACTTTTAAAACTTCAGTCCAAAAAATTAAAAAAAATAATATGAATGTATGCAGAATTTACAAAATAGGGATGACTAACAGCCCATTTTTGTTCTCTTATTTTGCCTTAGTTACAGGGACCATGGAAACATATGTGTAATCTTTGTGACAAATGGCCCTTGGAGGGACCTAGATTACACTCTGGATCCGCTAGTCTTCTCTTGACTAGCATGACCTTCCAGAAGGCTAGAAGACCAGCCCTAAGTACGCCACAAGTAAGCGTTTTGGACATAGAGCCTTTAAGGAAGATTTTAGTGCATTTTGTTTTAAATTACAAAACTGAATTATGTTCACTGTGTTTTTGTTGTTCAGTCACTAAGTCATACCCAACTCTTTTGCAACCCCATGGATTGCAGCATGCGAGGTTTCCCTGTTCATCACCATCTCCAGGAGTTTGCTCAAACTCATGTTCATTATAAAAATTTCATAAGATAGAGACTCAGCAAGAAAAAAAAATTTGAAAGTCTAGCTCACCATTGAAAGAGACTTGCTGCTAACACTTTAATATATTAAAATAGAATAAATAAAATATGTACATATAAATGTACATATTTTAAAAATCAGGCTTGTGTTGTACATAGTATTCTGTAGCCTCTGTTTTTACTTAAAACTATATTACAGAGCATTTTTCTATCTTGAAGTATTTTCCCAGAACATGATATTGAATGGATATAAAAGTGCTCTAACGGACATAACCCATGTTGGACATTTAAACTGTTTATCTCATCACAGCATCTCTGATCATTTCCTTAAGATAAATTCATAGAAGTAAAAGTGTTGGGTCAAAATGAAGGCACATTATTATTATTCATGATCCCAATGAATAGACTATACCAATTTATACTCCTGCCAGCAATGTATACAAACACCAAAGAAGTTATATTTATTTTTTAAAGCCAACTAGGGCTGAACAGGTAAGATGAACAGGCAAATCAAGGCTGTGCATTCCCAGGGGTCTCACAAAGTGGGACTCATTGTCTTTGGACAAGGCTGTCTGTTCAGGTAAGAACTGGTTGTATTCATTGTCTTTAAGTCTATGTTCTGGTGAAGCAGATTGGTTGCTGTGTGTGGTATTTTACAAGACTTAGGCCTTCTTCCAGTTCTGGCCTGCACTGACTCGGTCAGCCAAATCCCTTTCTTGGCACGAAGCTGCCAGAATCAGAGACTCTTTGCTGGCTTCTGTGTTACATGGATGTAAAACTTAGAAACCCCTATGTCTTTTGGAGTTTCTCTTTTGTTCCAGGCATCAGAGAAGTGATGGTTTCCTGTTCTACAGAGGCTCTGGAAGCCTTTCAGTCTTCCCAGAGGGACAGGTCATTTCCCTACTTCCAACACTCCAGTAACTTTCTGAGCTATTTAAAACAAAGTAAATTTCTTTGTGGTGGAAAACATTCCTCCAATGACATCTCTGACTCTTGCTCAGTATCCTCCAGGCCCACAGATCTCTTTTCAGCCCCTTGATTTTTTCAAGGGCATTCTGACCTCATAGTCTTTCTACTTGCAATTCTTTATCACTGTTTTCTCATATCTTTACTTCCAGGTTATACTCTTTCTGATACAAATATCTAAAAATAGTTCCCCTCCATTATTGCACTCATCACTCTCTGTGTATACTGTTTTTAAGAATTCTTCTCAGTATTCGGCATTATTTGAAATCACATTATTCATGTTTTTTCTTTTTTTCCTTGTTAATTGTCCGTCTCTTCTTGCTGGAATGCAAACTCCTTGAGGGCAGAGGTCTCCTGCGGCTTGTTTGTTGTCAAATCTCTCTATGCTTGGCAATAAGCTAAATAGAATAAATACACATTGAGTGAGTGAAGGAAAGAAGGAGTAAAAGAGATGAACTGCTTCTGGGTGGGTAAGACAATCCACTTTCCTCTCATTGCACTCACAATGACACAGCAAATTTACCCTTTAGTGAGATATATGCATTCAGTCTCTTGTCCTGCTCCTAGCAGAGTGACATTCAAACGTGCGTTAAAAATATCTCAGGCTCATATGTCTGATGTTTTCAGTTCTTTATGTTGAGGTGAAAGGTCAGCCATTAGGAGTCTTACCCTTACTAATAGACATGAATTTTGGATAATCTTGTGCAAAGTTAGAGCTGTCCCAGATCCCAATATTGAATGTGTTTATGGAGCTAAATTCATACACAATTTTCTTAGCTATTTAATTCTTTTTATTTTTACACAAAAAAATCTTTACATTAATTATGCTTTGGGGGTCTCAGTTCACTTACTATTTACCTAATTTACTCTCCAATTTAAAAAATAAGATTAAAAAAATATAATATGCCTAAGGTCCTAAGGAAGTTGTTTGGCACATGACAAGATTCCAAAACAGATTAATTCTCTCTTCAGGAGTATTTCTGTCTCTGTCTCTCTCTCTCTCTCTCTTTTTTTCCTAAAAAGAGGAAGAATGAGAAAACCTAAGTGTGTCCAAATGGTGTATGGGAAGAGGAAGTTAATATTCTTCTTTCAATTATCTCTTTATTAAATAATTTATTACCTTTGTTTCTAGTATTTTCTCTTTCAAAATTTGATAAATTGGGAAACTCATAGGCACAACAGTTGGAGAACAGGTAAGAAGAATGTATTTATATACTGTCTGGGTTCTGCTTGCTAATCACAATGTGATTTGGTAAACACTTGGAATACCAATTATTGTTGTTAAACAAGAGGTTTCAACTTGGTGGCTCCTGAGTATAATGGTCTCAAGGAAAATATAGTTGACTTAGAAACTCAGGTTATTTTACATACATTCAGAAAGTCTTATTTCTGATTCTCTCAAAAATAATACTAATAATCAGGAACTCTGGCAGCAATGACCCACAGTTCTGAATGACGATATTTGGCTAGAGATGAGCAGTGCCAGATTTGTCTATCTAGGTTGTGTGGTTGGCTGTCATACTCATTTTCATTTGACTTTGCTCATTTATGTCACATTCTTGGCTCTGAAGTTGTCAGAGCCTGCTCCTCTTGGACGACGTGATCTCCTAAGCATCTTCATCCCTGACGCCCCCAACACCTCACTCATCTGCCCCCAGATTTGCTTCTTTCTGGCTCCATCTCGCTCCCCGGCTGTTCTGTGCCGTGTGCACTAGGATATGTCTGTACCATGGATGAGGGCTGTGGTTTGTCTTTGCTCTGTGTCCGAGTGAGAAGCTTGAGAGAAAAAAAGAGGGAAGGGAGATACAAAGACTTGAGAGGAAATGATAGAGAAGGGAAATTAACTAGCATTTGGCTTTTCTCTCTCATCTGTCTGACCAAGTTCATGTTAACTCTGTCTGTATTTGATTTATAATGTGCCACTCATTTATAATAGGGTTCAACAGTCTGAGTCCCCCTCCAATTTTGGCTGTGTTAGGAACTGGAGAATGAGTAATAGCCTTATTATTAAAAAGAAATAAAAAGGAAGCCAAAATTATAGTCATGTATTTTTTCAAGAAAATCATTCTAGTGTGTGTTGAGAAAAGCAAAATTTCAGACATATTTGAAAGAGATGATTACGAATCAAAAGGTGGATCATATTTAAAAACCAAATGGGAATAATGACTTTGGGAACTGGGGAGACTGGGAAGAAAATCAACAAGGATGCATTAAGCTGCTCTTCAGTAGCAGCGTGGATGTGGTCATGGCAAATGAGGACAGTGTCTGAAAGAAAGGAAATGAAGGTCTTATTGCAGAAGCCAAAAAGATTTCATTTTTGTTTTCCTCCGAATTATTATTATCAGCTGTGACTGATGATGAAGGACCACTTAACATTCTCTTCAAAGAATAATCATCAACCACTTCTCTGGCCCGATCTCCCATGGACTAACGTGACAAAGACAGAATTCTGCCCTAATTCTTGAAAGAACAGGAAAACACTGATGTCATCCGTTTGTTTAATTCTAGAAAATCTTTCCCTGAAGTCTGTTTTTGCACTGCCAGACTGGAAAGGGATGTCTGGGGGAGTAATTAAAGGCTTTAAACATGAAAGAATGAGAAATTCTCATTGCAGCCTGGGGACTCAGTGAGAATAATGGGAACCAAGGGATGTTGAGATGGGCAAGCCAGCATCGGTGTGAAAACATGTCAGCATCGTTGAGTTGTTTAAGTTGGTGCAGATGAGAATCGGCAGCTTCAGTTTACCTTTCACAATCTATGCTGGCAAGTCAGTATTTGAAACAAGATGGTCAGAGGCAGAGTAATGTCAGCACAAGAGAACAGATTCCTTGAGGGCTTGGACAGCTTCTTGTTGACTACAGGTTGGTGTAAATAATGCACTTAAAATCTTTCCTTAGAATGTCTACATTTAGAGGCTAGAGTTACAATGGGCTTCCCTGGTGGCTCAGTGGTAAAGAATGTGCTTGCTAATGCAGGAGATGCAAGTACAGTCCCAGGGTAGGGAAGATCTCCTGGAGAAGGAAATGGCAACCCACTCCAGTCTTGTTGCCTGGGAAATCCCATGGACGGAGGAGCCTGGCGGGCTACAGTCCATGGGGTCATACTGTTATGACCTGAATATAAACTGTGTATTTTAAAATATTTTTCTATAACACTTATTTGAGGTACATATATATGAAAATTCTCAGGCAATTTAGGCTGGACATAATAAAAACTGAAGTCATTATTTGTTTTTCCCCTACTTCATTGGTTGACTCCACAGCTCCCCAGCTCCTTTACTGGTCCTTCCTCTCTTTATAACCCATATACATATGCTTGATTCAGAGACTTCTTACTTCTGAGGAAGCAAGCACTGAGGTTCATGAGGTTAATAATGCGTATATACTGTGACCTTTACATTCCTAACTGCAGTGTCAACCCAACCCCTAAGTTTTGGATTTATACATTCAACTGCTTACCCAACATCTTCACTTTTCTATGTATCATCTTTTCAATATCTAACAGATGCCTCAAAGATTACAAATTAGCACACTGTTGAATATAAACTCAGTGAAAATTAGAGACTTTGTCTAAAAGTGGAAGGTATATAGTAAAAGCATGCTAAATATTTGCTGAATGAATTATAAGTGACTGTCCTAATTTGTCCCCAAGTCTGCATTTTATCCTGTACCTTTTTAAATTTTATTCAAACGTATTGTTATCCATCCATCTGGCAAAGGCAGAAAGCTTGGTCTTTCTCATTCTGCCTACGTCTCACCTTCCACATCAAATCAGTCCTTAAATCCTCTGACTTATCCCTGAGGAAATTATCTGTAATCCATTTCTTTCTATTACAATTGTTGCTATAAGTTATCTTCTGTAACCGAAGTATTAGACCTTTTGTCATGGCCTGAGTAGTGTTCCCCCAATCTTATATGTTGAAGCCCTAATTGCTCATACCTCAGAATGTGACTGTGTTTGGAGACAGGGGCTCTAAAGAGGAAATCAACTTAAAATAAGGCAGTTAGGGAGAGCCCTACCCCAATCTGATTTTTGTCATTTTTATAGAAAGGGGATGTTAAGACACACAAAGAGACTTCATGGATATGGGCGCCTGGAGGAAAGACCGTGTGAGGACACAGTGAGAAGGCAGTCGTCTGCAAGCCGAAGAGGCCTCAGGGGAAACCAAACCTGCAGACACCTTGATTTTGGACTAGCCCCCATAGCTATGAAAAAATAAATTTCTCTTGTATAAGCCACACAGTTTGTGGTAGTTGTTTATGTCAGCCTTAGCAAACTAACATATCTTCCCTAAAAAGATTCTCTAGTCATCCCTAGTAAGACTTCATTTTCTACCTATCTATTTATCTATGATAGTTTGGGGGGAAAGGGAAAATACATAAATAAAAATAATTACATCTTTAAGGATTAGTAGAAAGGAACTATTCTTATTTTTGTAGATAGAAGAATGATATGAGGAAGAACTACTTCCCAGAACCGGTAATATTTTATGTTATGAGCATTTATAATGGAATAAACAAAGGGAGAAAAAACTACAAGTTCTTTCATTTTATATATTTTACTTTGCATTTCTATTCTATGCTAGGGATAGTAAGTTTGGATGCTGAACAGAAGGAATACAATCTAGTGAATTCTGAACAATTGTCTCCTTCTTTGTCTCAATATATGTGGAGATCTTGTGTACTTCCCATAAGGAAAATATTAGAGAGGGCACGCATGTATCATAAGCATTTTTTAAAAAGAGAAATCTATCTTCATGCTGAAAATTATCTTCACAAAGTTGAAATTCTGACTCCTCTATACCACTGAAAGATTTTTTTTTCATAGCTCCAAAGACCATTGACCTGAATCATAAGCAATTTTAAGTAGAGGGTCTTATGGAAAGAATACCTGATATCTCTAATATTATGGCTCAGTGGGTAAACGTATCCATCTGCCTATTAATTATCTCACAAAAGGACACATTGCTTTTCTTTTTAATAGAAGGTGTTTTTTGTATAATAATTACAAAGATAGTTAAAGCCTCTAATTCTGTGAATACTTCTCCAAGACATGGATCGTTGAAGAGAACAACTTTCTGAAGTCTCAAATAGCATGAGAACAAATACTTGCAAATGTTCTCCCTAAAGATCTTTCAAGACAGGTAAACAACCTAAGCACTCAGCATCCAATAGCATTTCAAACACACGAGAGTTTTTATGTGGGAAACTATGACAATCATTCCTGGAAACCAAGGGGAGCCTTCTTTAACCTGTTCAGCCATATTCCCAGAAGATAGGGATGCAGAGCCAGGTTCAGCCTCTGAGAAATCATCCCAGATTGTGAGAAGTGACTAGCATCAGTTGCAGAAAAGGTGCCATTAATTCTGACGGCTATGCCTTTGTAAAAATCAGAGAGTATTTGCTTTATAATGTTGTGTTAGTTTCTGCTATAAGACGAAGTGAATCTGCTATATGTACACATATATCCTCTTCCTATGGAACCTCCCTCCTACCTACCCTCCATCCCACCCTTCTGGGTCATCACAGAGTACAACAAAGTGAGTAGCTAAGAAGCTTGGCAAAGTTATAGCAATGAGATATCACAGTCACCAAACTACCCTGGGATTGGTTAAAAGCAGAACTGACAAAATTAATCAGGAGTGACAGAAATTAGATCGGTTGAGTATACAGGGTTTTGGAATGGACTGCCAAAGACATGAGTGAACTTTCTGGACTGATGGGAATGTGCTATTCTTTCACTGGGGAGTTGGTTACATGGGAATATGTACTTGTCAAAACTCATCCAACTATACATGAATATGGATGGATTTTATTGTATCTAAATCAAATTACATTAATAGCTCAATATAAATTGATTAGAGATGAAAATCAGAGTTCAGAGAATGACTGGCTTTGGAGGTAGAGTCCTAAGGCAAAGTGGGGAGGCAAAGAGTGTCCTGGAGCTGTCCCCTTTCTGAATCATATGAACCTCTTGTTTCTCCCACTGGCCTAGATATAGGGTCCCCTGGAGGGCCCATCAGGCTGCTCAGGCAAAACTTCTTGTCTAAAACGTGTCCTCTTTCTTCTTCACAAAATTCTATCCATGTTTTCCCATTGTTCACTTTCTCTCTCTCCTCCTCTCTCCTGTCCTCCTTCCTTCCCTTCTTATTCCTTTTTTCCCATTAAAATAAATTCCGCTATATATATGTACCACACTTTCCATGTGTATGGAATTTAGAAATATGGTAGTGATGAATCTATTTGCAGGGCAGCAAACATAGAGAAGAGACTTGTGGATCCAGTGTGGGAGGGAGAAGGTGGGACGAATGGAGACAGTAACATGGAAACATATACATTGCCATATGTAAAACAGAGGACAAGTGGGAATTTTCTGTGTGACACAGGGAGCTCAATCCAGTGTTCTGTGACAACCCTAGAGGGGTGGGATAGGGTGGGATAGCGTGGGAGGCTAGTTCAAGGCGGAGGGGGCCTATGTATACCTGTGGCTGATTCATGTGGATGTATGGCAGAAACCAGCCCAATATTGTAAAGAAATTATCTTCTAATAAAACAATTTTTTAAAAAATCAACTTCTGGAGGGACAGTTATCTCCAAGGAAGCTATTTATTCTTCCAGACAATGGGAAAAACTTTAAAAATGAAAACCGAATCAATTAATTTCTTCAGACTTAATAACTGAGTAGATAACTGAAAGAAAGATTTGAGATTGGAGAGTTTGCCTGAGCTCCTCACGCTATGCCTTGCTTCATCCTGTGTGTGAATGTGGTGTCACAGCCCAGTGAGAAACACCAGCTTTATAGTCAGTTAGACTTGGGTTTGAATGCCATCTCTGCCACTTATAAGCCACACAACATTTGAAGTGATGCTTAGTGTCACCAAACCTGTGTATCCTCATCTACCACAGGCAGTTAAAACGACCCGTCCCATCAAATTATAAGGATTACATGAGATAACAGATTACTTGAGATCTGTTAGTTCCTTTTCCTTTCCCTTCCCCTTTTCCCAGACAGTCCCCACCTTAACCCAACCAGACCTGCCAGCAGGAACCCCGAGAGAAAACCAGAGCAGTATGTGAAAGGACAAGGGCAAGGTGAAAAAACTGATGATATAGTCAGGACTAGGATGCACTAACCCTGGGTCAGGAAGATCCCCTGGAGTAGGGCACAGCAACCCACTCCAGTAGTCTTGCCTGGAGAATCCCGTGGACAGAGGAGCCTGGTGGGCTATGGTCCACAGGGCTGCAAAGAGTTGGACACGACTGAAGCGACTTAGCATGCATGCACACATGATGCATTAAATGACACTATTCTATTCCAAGGTGATAATTAAGAGATCGATGTAGATGTGCTTCTCCTCGAGGACAGGAGTGTGTATGTTTTGTTCCTTGTTCTATTGCTAGAACACAAAACCTGACACAGAGTCAGCAAACAGATCTTTGCTATGTGAAAGAATATGAAAACCAAGATCTGATGCCACTTTAAGCAAGACCAGAAGGAATAAGTAAAACTCTTCTCTTTAACTAACTTGAGATCTAGATCACCACTGACACTTTCCAAAATAAGTTTTAATGAAAGTTTTGCTACAAGTGCATTATAACTGTCTGCAACTTTGCTTGAAAATGAAAGTTGCTCAGTCATGTCCAACTCTTTGTGACCCCATGGACAATACAGACCATGGAATTATCCAGGCCAGATGCTTGGGAACAATATAAAGAAGGAAAGTTCTTGAGTATCAGAAAACTTCTCTGTATATGAAATATGATTTTTAATCATAAAAATTCTCTGTAAATAAATGCAAAAATATAAAGATAAAATCATACTCCCCATATAGACATGTTCAAGATGTTTATGTTTTTTCCTTTCAATCATTCTATGTTTTCAAGCACCATGTAAATACTCACAAGCCTGTCTGTATTTTCAGAATTAAAATTATATTGTGGATTACTTTTACAATTCTGACTTTTGTTACATCATATTATAAGCATTTCACTCAACTTTGCTTCATAATTTTTTAAATTGCTGCATATTCTATACAATATATATCCAAAATTTATGAGAAATGAGCCTAACTATCCCATATAGATGAAGTCCCAGGCAGGTGCCCTAATACTATTTGGCTCAAGTTTGAAGCACGTGCTCCACCCTCTTCCATGACAATGATGTCATGCTATTTGTGGCCCTGAAAAACAGCACTTCTGGGAGTCAGACTAAATAGATTAAGAGGAGACCTGAAGGCCTGGAGTTGAGAGGAAAAAAACTTATGACGAAGAAGACTGACAGGGAAAGCCAGAAAATCAATGCTTAATGCCCTGTCAGCCGATCCAAAGTGTTCTTGGCATTGAGAGTTCTATCCATTATTAAGGAATCAAGGTAATGATGTATCTATGTGAGCACTGGCATCCTTCTCTCCCTACACACTTTAGCAGCCTAGAAGGAAGAAATTTCCTAGTGACTATAACCACTCTCTAAGATGGATTTTCTTTGCTGTGTGGATAAGTAACATTTACTTGGTATTTCCTCTGTTCCCGGATCTCTTCTATGTCCTTTCCAAGCATTAACTCATTTAATCCTCACAGCAATTCCAATAAACAATTTCCATTATTATCCCCTTATCTTCATATAACAGAAATGACAAAGGAAGCGCAGAGACATTATACAAATTGTTCTCAGACAGTAAGATGTAAGCCCAGGAGTTCTGGTCCCAGAATATGTGTGTATACGTAGTTATTATATATATGAGTGTATATGGGTATTTCATACACTACATATATATGTCGTTTATACATTGCACACAGGGGTGTGTGTGTGTGTGTGTATAGCTTTCCCATTTGTGTTTTTCCTAACCTACTAAAACCTTGTCTATATTTGCATCTAAATATGATCCAACTCTTTTGTCCTCTATTTATGAAAACTTGAGAACTACATTAGCTGTAGCTAACTTCCTCACCTCACATGTTTATCCTATCCCACTGAAAATGTGTTTTTCTTCTCTCTGTTCTATTAACGTAGCTCTTATAAGACCATCAATAGCTCTTCTAGTTCCCAAGGAGACTTTCAGACATTGGACCTCTTGTAGCTTTTAAAAGAGGCAGTTTTTGGCTGACTCTTTGGCATTGAGAGCTTGGTCTATTATTAAGGAATCTCCCAAGATTTTCTCCACCATTTAGTTTCTATAACCTGGAACATTCTTGTTTTGTTTTGTGTGTTTATGGTATTTCTTTTTCTATCTTCTTAATGTGCTCTTCTCCTTTGGACAGTTAACAGTTGACATTCTCCAGACTTTCAGTCTCATTCGACTATTTTTCTCACTCTGCGCAGTTTCCCTAATACTGTCATTTTTAAACTTTTCATCTCTCATCTTTGTGTAATAAAATTCTCTAGCCTATAAATTTCCAGAACTGGATACAAGTCTATCAAGATTTATTTAAATCTAATTGTCAACTGAAGGTCCCCTGAATGACTGACAGGCACCCTAAATGTAACATGTGTAAAGTTCAGCTCATTGTCTTTCCCCAAATCTGTTCTATACTCTCTCTCAGTTACTGGTACCAGCTCCACCCATCACAAACTAGAACATTAGTATTCTTCTTGTTTTCTTGCTTTACTCATCCCCATGTAGTGTCACTTCTCAAGGCCTCCTTCATTTATTTCCTAAGTATTCCCTGAATATTATATTAATGATGACACTTTGAGTTGCAAGTGCCACTTTGAGTGCAAGAAACACACTTCAATTTGCCTGAAGCAAAAAGGAAACTATATAGTCTCATGTTGCTTTGACTGGTGGAAATACAGCAGGGTAACAAGGCAGTCCATGCTACCAGATGTCTTTCTAAATCTCTCAATCTTTGTCTTGTACTCACCCCCACATTGATCTCTCCTCCTCCCTCTGTGTTGACTGCATCTCTATTGCTAAGTCCAGATTCACAATTGCATATAGAAAGGGAAAGAAGGTACTTTCACTCATAACTTCCATCCTAGGAATGATTCTGATTGGGCCAACTTTCATTGTATCTCCATATCTTGATCGAGCTACTGTGATAGGGTATGGAGTGAGAGGACAGGAGGAGTTATTATAATAGATTTGTTCCATCTATGTAATGGCCCAAACTGGCATACTGGGAGTCACTCTTCTCTCTTCTCTGTCTCTTATTATTCTGTCAACCACCAAATCAAATTGGCCTTTCCATTTGACATCTGTGTGATCCATCCACTTATCTATTTCTCTATTGCCACTGTTACAGTCTAAGACAGCATCATCATCTTTTCTGTATTATTCTAATTCACTTGTAAATAGACCCTGGCATCCACTTATGCACCTACCCAATTTAGGAGTCAACCCGGTGAATTCCTTAAAACACATTGATCTGATTGTGTTACTCCCAGGCTTAAAACTCTAAATGATTTCTCATTGCTTTTAGGACGAGTTCCAAAATATATTTCAAATGGCTTGCAAAAGCTTGCCTTCCTCGTCAAGCTCATCATTACTTCTCCTAGATTTGTCTATATATCAATCATGAAAATTTCTTTTTGTTTCTCAAAAAATATTTCTTTTCTACTTCAGGGCCTTTGCATACACTTTCCCCTCATGTTTCTGTTTATATAAATAAATAAAATATACAGATGGTTAAAAAATCAAGCAGTACAAAAAAAAAATCTTTCCTCCCACTCCTGTCATGCTTATGTAAAGTATCCATTGTGCCGTTTATATATTTTCCTAAAATATGTTTGTGTGTGCAAGTGCATTTTTTTGGAAGGAGAAGGAAGAAATGGATTTACTCTATATTTAGCAATATAGTGATAGCTGCTACTACTGCTGCTCAGTCACTTCAGTCATGTCCGACTCTGTGCGACCCCATAGATGGCAGCCCCACCAGGCTCTTACGTCCCTGGGATTCTCCAGGCGAGAACACTGGAGTGGGTTGCCATTTCCTTCTCCAATGCATGAAAGTGAAAAGCGAAAGCGAAGTCGCTCACTCGTGTCTGACTCTTAGCCACCCCATGGATTTCAGTCCACCAGGCTCCTCCGTCCATGGGATTTTCCAGGCAATAGTACTGGAGTGGGGTGTCATTGCCTTTTCTGATAGTAATAGATTAAAGTACAAATTCTGGAAACTGACCACATGAATTCAAATTCCATCCCTGTCACATGATAGGCTTGTGGTCATGGACAAGTTATCTATTCACTTTGTGTCTTAATTTCCTCATCTTTAAAGTGGGAAATTAACATGATTTACCTCATAGGTCATTGTGAATATTAAATGGATAAACACATGCATATAAAACACATATGAATGCTGATTCTGCCCATAGTTGAGCATAATTATTTCATCAATACAATCTAAACTTAGAAAATAACTATAGGATGGATACATGGGCATACCATTCCCACTATGGGATAGTCCCAAGCCTAAATCCCATTTATCACCCAATTTGCAAAGGCTTAGATTGACTGGTAACATTCTAGGGAAACTAATAATCCTGAAAGCCTGGGTGTTTCCTTTACACAAATGTGTACTATCTTTGCCTTTTTGCATTTCTTTTTCTTGGAGATGGTCTTGATCCCTGCCTCCTGTACAATGTCACGAACCTCCATCCATAGTTCTTCAGGCATTCTGTCTATCAGATCTAATCCCTTGAATCTATTTCTTACTCAAATAATCATAAGGGATTTGGTTTAGGTCACACCTGACTGGTCTAGTGGTTTTCCCTACTTTCTTCAATTTAAATCTGAATTTGGCAGTAAGGACTTTATTATTTCAGCCACAGTTAGCTTACATTCTTGTTTTTGCTGACTGTATAGAGCTTCTCCATCTTTGGCTGCAAAGAATATAACCAATCTGATTTTGGTGTTGACCATCTGGTGATGTCCCTGTGTAGTCTTCTCTTGTGCTGTTGGAAGAGGGTGTTGCTATGACCAGTGTGTTCTCTTGGCAAAACTCTATTAGCCTTTGCCCTGCTTCATTCTGTACTCCAAGACCAAATTTGCCTGTTATTCAAGGTGTTTCTTGACTTCCTGCTGTTGCTTTCCAGTCCCCTATAATGAAAAGGACATCTTTTTTGGGTGTTAGTTCTAGAAGATCTTGCAGATCTTCATAGAAACATTCAACTTCAGCTTTTTCAACATCACTGGTTGGGGCATAGACTTGGATTACCATGGTATTGAATGATTTGCCTTGGAAATGAATAGAGATCATTCTGTTGTTTTTGAGATTGCATCTAAGTACTGTATTTTAGACTCTCTTGTTGACTGTGATGGCTACTCCATTTCTTTTAAGGGATTCTTGCCCACAGTAGTAGATATAATGGTCATCTGAATTAAATTTACTCATTCCAGTCCATTTTAGTTCGTTGCTTCCTAAAATGTCAACATTCACTCTTGCCATCTCCTGTTTGACCACTTCCAATTTGCCTTGATTCATGAACCTAACATTCCAGGTTCCTATGCAATACTGGTCTTTACAGCATTGAAATTTGCTTCCATCACCAGTCACATCCACAAATGGGTATAGTTTTTGCTTTGGCTCTATCTCTTCATTCTTTCTGGAGTTATTTCTCCACTGATCTCTAGTAGCATATTGGGCACCTACTGACCTGGGGAGTTCATCTTTCAGTGATTGTGATTATGTGATTATGTCATACTTGAAAATAATAATTTTTAAATTATAATTCAAACTATAGTTAAAGAAAACTTAAATCTGGTAAAAGACCAATAGGCAAGTACAACACACTATGATGGCATGTTACCAGGGCACCACTTTCTGGGAAAAGCCCCAGAGTGCACAATGCCTAGCTGAGTTTTGGAACTCTAACAAAGAACTACTTTTCTGGTTTAGAACAATTAGTAAAGACTCAAAAGCAAAATGAATTAAATATGGAATTCTAGAAACTGATTTAAAAATGTAGTCAAAACTTGTAATTTTTCCTAATTTCAATTTGCTAATGAAATTTAATGTTTTGAGCTATCTTATAATGAAATGTACAGATAATTAACATGCCCACCAGTTAATTGGTGGAAACAAAATGTCATATGGTATTCTAAATAAGCCCTAAGTGTATGTGAGACAGCAAAAGAGATGTAGATGTATAGAACAGTCTTTTGGACTCTATGGGAGAGGGCAAGGGTGGGATGATATGGGAGAATGGCATTGAAACATGTAAATTATCATATGTGAAATCAATCCCCAGCCCAGGTTTGATGCTTGATACAGGGTGCTCAGGGCTGATGCACCGGAATGACCCAGAGGGATGGAATCGGGAGGGAGGTGGGAGGGGGGTTCTGGAAGGGGAACACATGTATACCCATGACAGATTCATGTCAATGTATGGCAAAACCAACAGGATAATGTAAAGAAAAAAAATTTTTTAAAAAGATTTTAATTTTTGAACATTTTTATTTAAATTTTGGAGATAGATCCTCTTCATGCTAGGAAAGAAGAACTCAACTGAAAAATTTTAAATGATACATCACCCCCTGTTACAGCATCTTATTCAGACAAATGGATACTGGTCTAGAAGTTATAAGTTGAGGACAGTAAATTTACTTGAGTACTATGGTTAAAGTAGAATGTATCATGTGTGATAATATCCATCCTTATAAATTTTCAAGCTTTATTAAGTGGTGGTACTAATGATGTCTTTAGAAATTGTTACCAGAGATGTACTGGGCTTGTAAATTTAAAGTCATATCTAACTTATAGGCCTCAGATGGCATTACTAATTTTGTCACATGTTATACACAAAAAATTTCATCTGAGATGACTCTCTGATGTTTCAAAACTCAAATCTACTCTTTAAGATTGAATATTTGACACCTTTGGGGATAAGTATAAAAAATGGCTCTGAAGGTAATTTAAATTAGTGGCAATGACAGTATCATTGGAATAAGTACTTGGCCTCTTGGGATGATTATACTGAATAGAAAAACACTCAGCTGGATGCCTTGATAAAAACTACTAGCTGTCCTTTATATCCTTTCTTCCTTGTTATGTGGTAGAAGAGTCCCCAGTATTTAGCTGGCTCCATGATCCCAGGATCCCAGGTGGCACTAGTGGTAAAGAAACTGCCTGCCAATGCAGGAGGTGTAAGAGATGTGGGTTCATTTTCTGGGTCAGGAAGATCCCCTGAAGAAGGGAATGAAACCCACTCCAGTATTCTTGCCTATAAAATCCCATGGACAGAGGAGCCTGGTGGGCTACTGTCCATAGGGTCACAAAAAGTCGGACATGACTGAAGCAACTTAACACATATATATGATCACAAGAGATAAGGACTATATTTTCCTGCCTCTCTTCAAGCAAGATGAGACCATGTCACTTAGTTTTGAATATAAGCAGAAGTATCATGTGACTTTCATGAATTTGCTTTAATAGACAATCATCATGGATCATTTGCCCTTTCTTCTTTGCCCCTTTATCCTTTTTACAAGCTAGAGTGCTACAAAATTACTGGAGCTAAAGCAGCTATTTTGCTCCATGAAGTGGCCTTGGGATTGAAGGGAAAATAAGTATTAGAATAACAGGATGGAATCCAGGTGCTAAAAATATTTTATGAAATTGAGTCTTATAGAAGTCCTAGATCATTTACCTCCAGGCTTTTATGTAAGATAAATAAATATATCTCTTTTTGTAAAGAGACTCTCATCTGGGCTCTCATTTATTCAAAAGGAATGTCATTCTATGTGATACCTGTGAGTAAGTTCTAGTGTGTCTATTCAAAGTATCATATTATTTTCCAAAGTCAATATGTACTTCTAAAAATAACAGTAAATCAAATATATTTTGTAATATAACAAACTCAATTAACCTTTATAGTTCCACTGGTGTATTATCATTTACATATTAATTTTCAAGAAAATTTCCAAGTTGGGAAGATATTGGTGTACCCTCAAGATGACCAGGGAGAAGGGAGGTGGTAAAGAGAAGCTGCATTCCAGATATCCTTGTACAAAGTTTAGGAGAGGGGATGATGTCTCTTGTGGTCTACCTGAAAATCTACTGTTGTTCAGTCCTTACCTATTCTACCACAAATATTTATTTGGTGCTTATTGTGCTATAGGCATTATTTTTGTTGTTGTTCAGTCACTCAGTCATGTCCAACTGATCCGATGGACTGCAGCACACCAGGCTTCCCTGTCCTTCATTATCTCCCGGAGTCTGCTCAAACTCGTTTCCATTGGGTGGATGATGCCATCCAACCAGCTCATCTACTTTCACCCTCTTCTCCTCTTGCCTCAGTCTTTCCCATTTCCCAACATCAGGGTCTTTTCCAGTGAGTCAGCTCTTCACATCAGGTGGCCAAAGTATTGGAGTTTTAGCTTCAAAATCAGTCCTTCCAATGAATATTCAGGGTTGAGTTCCTATAGGATTGACTGGTTTGATTTCCTTGCTGTCCAAGGGACTCTCAAGAGTCTTCTCCAGCACCATCAATTCATTGTTGCGCAGCCTTCTTCACATCCTTACATAACCTCTGGAATTATTTTAGGGACTGACAATAATGTAATGATTACAACAAAGTCCCATTTCTTATGGAACTTATATTTTAGTGCATGGGTATAGATGATAAATAAGTAGCCCAATAAATGCATACTTTGTGAGAGATGATAAGCGTTATGTAGGAAACTAAGGCCAGACTAAGATGTGGGGTAGATTGAAAGTGTGCTGGTGGGAGAGTTAGGTGAAAAATTCAGAGATTCTCCTTTAGCCTGGAATAAAGCAAACATTTAATGATCATATACTTAGGTCTAGTGCTTTTTTTTTTTTTTTTGTTTTTTAAAATGTTCTTGTCAGGTTTTATTTATTTATTTATTTATTTTTTCTTTTCTTTTCTTTTTTTTTTTTTATTATTGTTTTTGCCATACATTGTCATGATATCACCATGGGTTTACATATGCTTCCCCTCCGGGTCCCCCCTCCCTCCTCCCTCCCCCCCGGGAAATCTCGCTGCACCAGTCCCGAGCATCAATCCTGGGCTGGCGATTGATTAGACACATGACAATTAACATGCTTCAATGCCCTTCTCCCATCTCATCCCACCCTTACCCTCATCCACAAAGTCCACAAGTCTATTCTATCCATCTGCGTTCCTTTTGTTGTCTCCCATGTTGGGTTCTCATTACTGGTCTAGTGCTTTTAAAATGTTTCGGCTCTCGTACTCAGAAATGATTGCATACTGACATGCCAATGGCCTCCTCGTTTTTATTCCAAGAGTCCTCTAAAGAATCAGAAACTTGGATCTCCCATAGTGGGGAGATTCTAAGACAAGAAAACTGAGATTCCACATTCTTTTTCCTGTTTCAGGTTACTGTTAGGGTCAAGCATGCATCTTGACAATTGCATTTAATTTAAAAGAGCCTAACCTATGTTCAAATTTCACTTTTCACATATTATCCAAGAGATGATACTTTTACTTCTCACAATGTTTCCCAGCCTATATAAGTATATTTAAAAAAAAATCACTCAACACTGGGAAAGTAGTCCTGTGGGAAAAGGAAGCTTGGAATTCAAGGTGGGGAGAGAACTGCGTGTGTACATTGGTCATACCTTCCCACTCACGCCCGAGCATCATTGGCAAGTGGCCAAGCTCATTCTCCTTCTGTAAGATGGAACAAAATGTACCGGCTCCTCCAGTTAACGGAGATCATCTCTGTGGAGAATGTTAAAAAACTGTAAAACCCTAGACTGTCAATTACTATATTTACTATTCTCTCAAGGACTAGGACATTTTAGGACACTGAAAGTCACTGAAGCTCATGTGAAGTCCGTGTGGGCTGAGAGCAGCAGGTCCTGGTAGGCAGAGTTTGAGTAAGCACATATTTGTTTAAACTTGTTTCCTTAATTTACTAGAATCATTACTCTGTGCCAGTAAGAGCATATTCTCAATGTTCTGTGAATAGTTGCAAATTAAAGATAAATTGGCTAGGATGAGTCCATCTCAGTATTTTATCGTTAAACATATATCTGTATGTATTATAAGATATATGTTTATAAAATATTTGTTTTATTTGTATATAAAAGTGAAAGAAAGCTTCTAAAAATTATAAAGTGATGTCAAGACAGGAGAAAAATTTCAACATATGTGACACCAGGATTAATAATCCTTACAATAGAGGAGACTGCAAAACAACAGGGAAAAACCCATGGTGATATCATGACATTGTATGGCAAAAACAATAAAAAAAATAAAAATAAAAATAAGAAAAAAAGAAAGAAGGGCAAAAAAAAAAATAATAAAACTCAAAAAAAAACCAACAACAACAACAGGGAAGTGGTAAGTGTCCTGAGACAGGTAAGAAAGTATCTGAATACTTAATTTCAATGAAAGTTTAATCTGTCATATGAGAAAATTTCATTTCCATTGGTTTTCCAAGAAAAAAAGACTTTTATAAAAACAAGATACCATTGTATCTATTGGCAGAGATTTTACAATTTTTTTTTTGTTTTAAATTGAAGGTTTTTGAGAGAAGAGAGAAATAGACCTTCTTATACCTTGCTGGTAGTTACACCAGCCCAGCTGTAACATGAGTAAAAAATGATGAAAATGTGCATAAGATTGAAAAGTCTTGAAAATGGAACTCTAATGTTTTCATTCCTATTAATTTATGTAGTTAGAATTACAAAGATGCACACACAGTTTTATGTAACTAAAGACCCATCAGAGTATTATTTAGAATAGGAAATAGTGGGAACAATCTAAATAAATAGCAACAGGGTGTGGTTAAATCAATTAAAGGATGAATAGTAAGAACACAATGGTCTTAAGTTGTTTAATGAATTCAAATATTATTTAATGAAAAAATGTTTGATTTAATAAGCACAGCATATGCTCACTAAATGAATACACAGAGAAATACACCCCCAAAATGATGGGAGAATATATCCCAAATTATCTGCAATGAATATGTGTTACTTTATAATTGTAAGTAAATCCCAATAAACAGAATGATTTCTTTTAAAAATCATTAAAGGTTAGAATCTTAAACTTGGATAGAAAGTTCAACTCATACATGAGACAATCACATTGTTTTCTTCAAGGGACTTCCTCCTTCTCTTGAACCCATATGCCCACTAAACAGCCAAGGTGAGTTTATGGTGGGTCAGGGAGGTTAAACATTTCCAAGTAAATTCATATGAGCTTCTGGTAGGGGAGGGTGATGCTCCCCCCAGGGTCTGCAAAGCTTCCCCTGTCAAAACATCAGGAATGCATAGCTAATACAGTCTCTTCCTTTTCTCCATGCATCCTTATGATAACTTCTTCCTCCTGGTCTCCATGGCGCTGACATACACTATTAATAATCCTAGTGGACTCTACCCTTGATTCAATCACAAGGACCTATCTCCAGTCAGTTTCTTTCTTTCTTTCTGAGTTTTGAGGGTTTATTTATTTGTAGGTTTATATTGGTTAATTTTTTATTGTGTCCTTTTTTATTGGGGTATAGTTGCTTTACACTGCTGTGTAGGTTTCTGCTGTACAGCAAAGCAAATCAGCCATACATATACAAATAGCTCTTCTTGTTTGGATTTTCTTCCCATCTAGGCCACCATGAAGCACGATTAGGATTCCCTGTGCTATACAACAGGTTCTCATTAGTTATCTGTTTTATACACATTAGTGTATATGAGTCAATCCCAATCTCCCAATTCATCTCACCTCCCCCTTTCCTTCCTTAGTGTCCATTTATTTGTTCCCTATGTCTATATCTCTATTTCTGCCTTGCAAACAGGTTCATCTGTACCATTTTTCTAGGTTCCACATATATACAGATGACCAAGCGGCACATGAAAAGATGCTCAACATCACCAATTGTTAGAGAAATTCAAATCAAAGCTACAATGAGATATCACCTCACACTGGTCAGAATGGCCATCATCAAAGTCTACAAACAGTAAATATTGGAGAGGGTGTGGAGGAAAGGGAATCTTCTTGGACTGTTGGTGAGAAAGTAAATTGATACAACCACAATGGAGAACAGTCTGGAGAT
>ML664157.1:7086073-7186631 GCA_007570785.1 Antilocapra americana
TTGGCTAGCCACTGTGTAATACTTAGTCCCCCAGTCACATCCAACTCCTTGTGACCCCATGGACTGTAGCCTGCCAGGCATCCCTGTTCCACTGCCTTTATTTTAAAGTCTACTTTATCAGATATGAGTATTGCCACTCCTGCTTTCTTTTGGTCTTTATTTGCATGGAATATCTTTTTCCAGCCTTTAACTTTCAGTCTATATGTGTCCCTAGGTTTGAGGTGGGTCTCTTGTAGACAACATATATAGGGGTCTTGTTTCTGTATCCAATCGGCCAATCTTTGTCTTTTGGTTGGGGCATTCAGCCCATTTACATTTAAGGTAATTATTGATAAGTATGATCTCGCTGCCATTTATTTTATTGTTTTGGGTTCCAGATTATCTATCCCATCCGTGTTTCCTATCTAGGCAAGTTCCTTTAGCATTCGTTGGAGGGCTGGTTTGGTGTTGCTGAATTCTCTCAGTTTCTGCTTGTCTGAGAAAATTTTGAATTCTCTTTCAAATTTGAATGAGATCCTTGCTGGGTACAGTAGTCGGGGTTGTAGATTGTTTTCTTCCATGACTTTAAGTATGTTTTGCCATTCCCTTCTGGCCTGAAGCATTTCTGTTGAGAGATCAGCTATTATCCTTATGGGATTCCCCTTGTGAGTTATCTTTTGTTTCTCCCTTGCTGCTTTTAATATTTGGTCTTTGTATTTGATATTTGCCAATTTGATTAATATGTGTCTTGGGGTGTCCCGCTTGGGGTTCATTCTATTTGGGATTCTCTGTGTTTCTTGGACCTGAGTGGCTATTTGCTTCCCCAATTTAGGGAAGTTTTCTACAAGTATCTCTTCAAGAATTTTCTGATGGTCTTTCTTTTTGTCTTCTTCTTCTGGGACTCCTATGATTCGAATATTGGTGCGTTTAATATTGTCCCAGACGTCTCTAAGATTGTCTTCATTTCTTTTAATTCTTTTTTCATTTTTCCTTTCTGTTTCATTTATTTCTGCCATTCTGTCTTCTACCTCACTTATTCTGTCTTCTATCTCTGTTATTCTACTGTTGGTTCCCTCCAGGGTGTTTTTGATCTCATTTAGTGCATTATTCATTGTATTTTGTCTCTTTTTCATTTCTTCTAAGTCCTTGTTAAAGCTTACCTGCATCTTCTCAATCCTTGCCTGCAGGTTATTGAGCTGCAACTCCAACTTATTTTCCAGGTTTTGGATCATTTTCACTATCATTATTCAGAATTCTTTGTCAGGTAGACTTCCTATCTCTTCGTCTTTTGTTTGGTCTAGGGGGTATTTATCCTGTTCCTTTACTTGCTGGGTATTTCTCTGCCTTTTCATCTTGTTTATCTTGCTGTGTTGTCCCTTTATTGTGGGGATTCCTCTCTATGGGAGGGGTTGGATGCGTGGTTTGTCGAAGTTTCCTGGATGGAAAGGCTTGTGTGGTTTTCTGGTGGGTGAGTCTAGGTTTCCTCACTGTTACTCCTCACGTCGGCAATGGGTCGCCTCTCCAGATGCCCAATGTCCTCTGCCAGCATTCAGTTCCTGTTTTTTGGAGTTTGCTCGGCCTTTAAAAGTTCTTTTGGTATATTTGTTGGGGAGAGAGTGTTCTCCCCGTCCTATTCCTCCGCCATCTTAGTTTCTCCTCCATTTCTATGTTTTCTTGCTTTCTGGTATGATAAGACATTCCAGGCTTATCTTAGACTTTCCTTGCTCCAGCTCTGGTATCAGATATCTTTTCAAGAAGCCCAACTTTTTTTTTTTTTTTTTTTTTACTGGAAAATAGTATTCAGAATTCAAGATTTCAGGCTCCAGGTATATTCATTATTATTAGAGTTTGGGGCTTGAGCCTTCTCAGTAGAAAGATCCAGAGAATAGATATTTTATACATCATATATTCCCTATATTTTTCCACCAAGGGGACTGAAATGTATATATTTTATATATTAAAATATAATTTATATTATAAATGCTCATTATAACATATATTTTATATACATTTATTTCTGTATTTATCCACACATATGTTAAAAAGCATAAATTTTCCAAGCCAACCATACATGCAGAATTCATTCTAGCTTTCTCATTTTCTGAATTTTTAGCTCCCTTTTCCAACGGTGAGAAACATGACTTCCACTATCTTTAGTACGTTTTCTTATATGAGAAATCTCCTAGTATGTAACCAATATCCAGCCTCTACCATCCTGGCCGGCCCCTGCAGGTGTTCTTCCCCTGCTCAAACTCTGATGACCTGTACCAGTGATTGCATCCTGCTCTTGCTCCTCGATTTGTGCCATCTAATAGTTGCAGGATTGAAATGTCCAGAAAGGGAAGAGAAGCGAAAGAGATAGAGGAAGAGGAAATATGTTCCACGTTCTTCATGGAAGTTACCACAGCATCATTTACTCTATTTCTTTCCTTCTGTTTTTTTTTTTTTTTAATTTTTTATGTCTCCCGCAGCTAGAAGATTAAGTCTGTAGTGTCAGGTACCTTTTCTGACCTGTTAATGAAAAATCTGGGCATTTGGGAGCCAGCAGTGTTTCTTCTGCAATGCACACATATAAGATTGAAAAAACTTAAGGGCTTATTTTTCTTTGAAATTAGACTAAAGTCTCTATAACAACACAGACAGTGATCAGTTTAATTGCAGATTTAACATCCAAACAGGTTGTTTTAAACTTGTAAAGACATAGTTCTAAAATGATAATTTTGTCAACTTTGGAGTTACTGCTACCAGGGTAAAAATATTCCTACTTCTTGATGTTTAATGGTTAATAACTTATTACTTAAATTTTAGAAAATATCTAACGTACTGCACTTTCCCTCAAAGATAATTCAGTTGATTAGGCCTGTAAATCAGTCAATAGAATTTTTAGAGGTTAATTTAATGAAAGATTTATTATGTATAGTTAAGTCATGTTTCTTTGTTTTTGTCCTCATTCTTGCAATGTACATATTGCCATTTTGATCCATTTGTAGCAAAGAAAAACTGATCCAAATATAAATTATCTTCCACCTGTCAGGAAAGTAAATATCTTGATTCATTACATGAAGAGATTGTTGTTTTCCCCATTTCCTGATGTGATCTCTTGCAAAAGGACAAGCTTTTGACTTGGAGACTTTTTGCATGCTACAGCATGTCCCATGTGATATGCTAGTTGCTAAGGTAACTGTATTTCTGTGAAAATACCAAACTAAACAGGAGTCTGAATCATCAGTGTACAATTTGATGCTGTTATATTCATTGAAATTGTCCTTAGCATTTAAATAAACACATCATTCATCATCATTTAGTCTGTAAGTCATGTCCGACTCTTTTTGATCCCCTGGACTCTAGCCTGCCAGGCTCCTCTGTCGGTGGGATTTCCCAGCCAATAATACTGGAGTGGGTTGCCACTTTCTTCTCTAGGGGATCTTCCTGACCCAGGGATCAAACCCAGGTCTCCTGCAATGCAGGCAGATTCTTTACCGTCTGAGCTGCCAGAGAAGCCTTCATGAATACACAGATAATGCCCAGATAATTTTGGATCCTTTCGCTGATGTCCTCTATTCTTAAGTTGATATTCAAAGCACAATCACAGGGTACTCAATGACACAAAGAGGTCAAAATATTTTATAAGAAACTCACATAGATTCTCAGGTTCTGCTAATTAAGGGGATATGTAATCATTTGCTGTAGATGGGACATATCTTTGTACTCTCTGCACACAAATTCAATAAACAAAGTTGCAGAAGAAATCGGATTGCAGGACATCTAAGAGGTTAAACCACTTTCAGAACCTTAATCCATTGCTGTAAACAAACTAAAATCAAATCATTTTGGATAAGAACTTCAAAACATTGTCTCCTTACTTTGAAATATCTTCTTAAAATAGTATAGTATCTGTGTATATGTATTATATTCATTTGGAATTAATAAATCTGAAAGTCTTTTTTCCATATAGGTCACACATTTTCTAATTTAGACTCATTTCATCAATTAATAAGTTTGTGTAATACAGCTTTTATTCAATGAAGCAACTTAATAAAACAGGTAGGATTTTATAGGTTTGGTGACTCTGCTTTTGAAATTGATGAAACCTTACATTATTGATTAATTTCTGTTAGCTAAAAGCATAGTTTACAATTCTCAATTTCTCTTGCAGCTTTTCTTTATTCTCTGCACATTTTTATCAAGAATCTTAACTTTGAAACCACTGACATACATTTCCTGAATAGATTTGGGTTTAAGAGCATACACAGTAACATACATGAAAAATAAATATTGCTTTTGGAAACACACAGATATCGGATGACAAAGAATCTATGTGACTCAGAGATTTCCAGTGTCTCCAGAATTAAATGCCAGAATTCAAGTTCAGCTCTGCCCCTTGACAACAGTAAGAAGTGGGGCAAGACAGAGACAGCATCAGTTTTCTCATCAAAATTTGGGGATTATAATAATATATGTATACTCAAGATTGTTGGCAGATAAAGTCTGATAATCTCTGTAGGGAAACCAACATTGTGCTTGATACATGATAAGTGTTTAATAAATGTTATTTGCTATTATTTCTATTATCTTAATTAAATATATTAGAATGAGACATTCATTTAAGACATTCTTTCATATACTGTATATAAATGCTTGAGACTCAGGCATTGTA
Organism: Antilocapra americana; assembly: GCA_007570785.1. Lineage (NCBI taxonomy): Eukaryota > Metazoa > Chordata > Mammalia > Artiodactyla > Antilocapridae > Antilocapra > Antilocapra americana. Next base: position 7,090,710 of record ML664157.1, read on the forward strand.
GATTTCATCAAGCGCTATTTTTAGTTTCCTGTAGATGCTAACTTTCGAGAAGGCAATGGCACCCCACTCCAGTACTCTTGCCTTGAAAATCCCATGGACGGAGGAGCCTGGTAGGCTGCAGTCCATGGGGTCGCTAAGAGTCGGGCACGACTGAAGTGACTTAGCAGCAGCAGCAGATGTTAACTTTATCTCAGCACTTGGCGAGGCTTCTTTTATGAAAGCTCAATACCAGTTTCATAAGAAAATGAAGCTTCAAGCAAGTTAATTTTTGAGAGTGAAGCTTGACTCCTCCCTTAAGTGACAAAGCTTTATAGTTTAAATTAATTTATTACACACCCCCAAGTCTTAGTCAAAAAGGAATATTTGAACATTGGTTGACATTTTCTTGATGACTCATGCTGCTCCCTGCAAGGCAAAGTGCTGCAATCCAGCATTGCCCTTAGGGAATGATGAAATACATGAGCAGATCTGTCCTGGGATGGCTGTGATTTTCTATTTGATGTGTATTTGGACTCTTTGTTCACTATCAGTTGTCAGTCTATGCCTTTAACGGTTCTGACCCTGTCTCATTTCTAAGAGAGCATTTGGACGGAGACCAGGTTACCAAGTGAAAGGAAATGCCTGAGCAAGTAGGGCATGTGACAAGTGTATATACAAGGGTAAAGTAGTTGGACCTGAGATGACTGCTCTGCTCTCTGGGGGTATGATGAGCTGGGAGGTTTGAGGTTGCTGAACAGTCTAAATGAGACAGTTTACAACAATTAAATCTAGAGGCCTTGCATGAACATAAATATGTACTATTGAATAATGCTTAATTTAGTGGGGAGACTAATGATGCCTGTCGACCCCATTCTCAGTAGCACGAAATAAGAATGAGTCATGCTTGTTGCATAATCTGTTTGACTTCTGAGTCACACAAATTCTTCAGAATCGGCTTCACCTGCTTTCCTACAGATAGTAACCTAATTGTTATTTTAATTACATTTACAGTGTCTGCATTTTCGCTTACCCTATGTAGTCTGATGCAGAAATTACTTAATTTGAAGCTCCTTTTAAATTTTCTCTTGATAAAGGAACTTCTTGTATGATTTTATTAATTAGATTCTTTGTCACTTGAAATCATTACATGTTGAAAACTGTTGTCTTTCAACTCTGGAAATACTTGTGGAGATGTACAATTTTATATCAATACTAAGTCTCATATTTTAACTTCTTTTTGGTAGCAAATATTTGAAGGTATACTGTCATTGAAGATATACTGCATACTCAATCATATTTTCTACCTACTATCACATCTATTATTTTTGTAAACAAGATGTTATTATTTTGTTGATTCAACATTTCTATGTATTCAATGACTTCCTAGAGCATAATGATTTAGTTACTTAAACAAATGTCCATTATGGTCTTTTTGCTAATCATTTTGTGTATTACTAGTGGCTAGCAGAATGTCTGGTATTTAGATACTCAATATGTGTTCATCATGAATACAGAAATAAAAGCTGATACCAGGCCCAGTGTTACCTTAGTTGTGACACTGAAGAAACTGATGAAAATGCTTTTATTGTTGTTTTACATGGTATATTTTTAGTAATCCATCAGTTGATTCTCTATTTTTTGTCATTATTAAAGTTTTGCAGGATATGATTTTGTCAGTACAGAGGAATGCTGAAAAGAGGGTAGGTCCCTCAGCTCCTTCACCAAGCATCTTACTAGGTATCAGACGCACAGTAGCTGCTCAATAATTATTTCTTGACTCAGTGAATGAATTCAGAAAACTTATAATAGGGTGATGAATAAAAAAATAGAATTCTAATTCTTTTGTTTGTAGTGTGTACTAAGGGTATAATCTTCCCTTGACTATTTGTCCCCATCACAAGTTCATTATATCTTTGTAAACAATTCCATGTGAGAAGACAAAGGCCAACTATAATTGTCTTCAGAATCAGGAGATGACTATGAAATGCCTCCTAACTTCAGCAGACTTCTTAAGGAGTATGGAAGTAAAGCATATCCCAGTCATTGGGACTGTATCAATCCATGGCTTTAAAACATATCCTCCATCCAAGAGTCCAGTCATTTCTGTGTTTCATGAGTTAAAGATATTTCATTGCTAACTGTATCACCTTTGATAACCATATGACCTTTGAAAATCATATACTTTGTTCAACTATGAAAACCACTGTCTTTAAGACCACTCTAGTGTTATCCATGATCTGTCAGTCTTATAGCTTACACTTCTGATGGCAAAACCATTACTTTAAAGTTAGAGAAGTTCTCAATATCTGTGTTATTAACTCACTGGAAAAATAACTAGCACAGGTTTAGACTTGTAAAAGCAATAGATCTTTAAATGAACTATTCTCTTGTTGCTTGCTACTTTCCACCCTAACTTAAAATCTCAAGACCAACTTTATTCCAGTCTAAATGTCCATGGTTCCTTCTTCATCATCATATTTTTTTTTCAAAGCACTTCTGTTAGATCGCAAGGGATAGTGGAGAGAAAATATGTATAAATAGCATATATTGAGATTATGTGAGGGTAGGACACAGTACTATCAATAAGACAGTTGTAGGAGCTAGGAGAGGCAGTGGTAAAAGGCTGTGGAAAGAGGCTTTACTCAACAAATAGTTATTGAGCACTTACTACGTGTAGGCAAAGTTACTTGTTGTGTACATTGAATAATGGATCCCACTATCCTAATGTTTAGAATCCATGAAAGTTATATACTCAGAAACAACAAAAACAGTCTTTGTGGATGTAATTAAATTAAGGATCTGTGATGAGGAGATTATTCTAGATTAACCAAATAGGTCCAATGTAATCACAAGTATACCTTTAAGAGAGAGACAGGGGTGATTGGACACACACAGAGAAGACGTGTGAAGACAGAACAGAGGGAAATTTGAAGATGTTTGTCTCGGCGATTTTTAGTAATACATCCACAGGCCAAGGGATGTCAACAGTCATTCCTTCAAGAAAACTGCAAGAGTAAGGAAAAAGATTCTTCCCTAGAGCTCCTAGGAGAAGCACATCCCTAGCAACCTGATTTCAGCCCAATGATATTGATCTCAGACTCTGCTTCCAGACTAAGAGATAATAAATTCCTGTTGTTTTAAACCATCAAACTTGTGGTACTTTGTTACAGAAGCGCTGGGAAACTAGTATAACTACTGAAGTTATTTCAGTAAAGAAAAACAGACACAAATCTGACTCCTCATTTACTCCATGTATGATTATAAAAAGTAGGAAAGAAATTTACATCTACCCACCTACTGGGCTTCCCAGGTGGCTTGGTGGTAAAGAATCCATCTACCAAGCAGGATACATGGGTTTGATCTCTGGATCTAGAAGATCTCCTGGAGAAGGAAATGGCAACCCATTCCAGTATTCTTCCATGGAGAATCCCATGAACAGAATAGCCTGACAGTCTGCAGTCTATGAAGGTCACAAAGAGTCGGACATGACTTATTGATGAAACAGCAACAACCCACCTACTATGTTTCGGATGTTAGGCACATTCTTTATATCATTTTGACCTTCACAGCTCCTTAGTTTTTGCCTGACCAACATTCACATTTCTATTAGTAGTTTTTATACTACTGTCAGTGGTATGACTGACGAATAATAATAGCATTTGCCTCAGATGGCATACATTTTCCAGTTTTTTTTTTTCTTACCCAAAGTAGCTATACTTATGAGGTTTCTTATTTTAACCTGTAAATTTGGGACTTCCCTGGTAGTCCAGTGGTTAATACACCTCACTTCTACCACAGGGAGTACAGGTTTAATCCCTGGTTTAGAAACTAAGATCCTATATGCCGTAAGGTGGAGTCAAAAAAAAAAAAAAAAAAGAGAGAGAGAGAGAGATTAACCTATAAATGTATGTTTCCCCAAAGATATCAGCTACTTTGTCTGGAATAAATAATTAGGGAAAATGTGAAGAACACACCCTAGCCTTCATAGAAAGAAATTGTTCTCATTTGCCACCATCTGCCCAACAGCTGCTTATCTCTGTCTGAATACTCAGGAAAAGCAGGAAGTCATTGCCCTGAAGAGTAATTCACCCATCCTAGGGGTTAGAATGGGGCTAGGGTAAAGGGGTGGCTTCCCTGGTGGCTCAGAGGTAAAGAATCTGCCTGCAGTACTGGAGACACAGGAGAGATAGGTTCGATCTCTGGGTATGGAAGATCCCCTGGAGGAGGGCATGGTAACCAACTCCAGTATTCTTTCCTGGAGAAGTCCCAAGGACAGAGGAGCCTGGTGGGCTATCGTCCATGGGATTGCAAAGAGTCAGACACGACTGAAGTGACTGAGTACAGGGGAAAAGGGTACTTACTACACCAAGGCTGGTAGGTAGCACAGGACTTCATCCACTCCTATGCCCAACCCAGACTCAGTGCTGCTCTGATGCTTCTCCTGAGGACATCAGACCCAGTGGTGGTCACCATAGAATTGTGAGGCTAGGTAGAACTAGTAATGATTACCATAAGGGAGCACAGTGGGCAAGGGAAAGAGCAGAAACTAATTTAATTATCCTTTTCTCTCCTGCTGACAGTTGCCCTTGGGTGTGTACTCAGTTGTACCTGACCCTTTGCAACTACATGGACTGTATGTAGCCTGCCAAGCTCCTCTGTCAATGAGATTTCTCAGGCAAGAATACTGGAGTGGGTTGCTGTTTCCACCTCCAGGGGATCTTCCTGACCCAGGGATTGAACCCGTATCTCTTACATCTTTTGGGTTGGCAGGTAGATTCTTTATCACTGTGTTACCTGGGAAGCACAACAGCTGGTCTTTAACCCTCGACCAAAGGCTCACGAACTCTGAGCTCCACTAACACACCCTCATTTTGATGGTTTTCCTTCTCTTGACAGTTTTCTCTCCTGTCTGTTGCTTGTTATGTCTTAGAATTTGTATTTCCTTCATATGATGAGAAGTGCAGAACAGAGGTCTCCACTTCCATCTCTCCAGGTGGAATTGTATGTGCACATCATGGGTGATGAGCTGTCCCATGACTGTGAAACCTGCTGGACTCACTCAGTCTTCTGAGTAGCTAAGACTGATCCAGTTCCTTAGGGATTTTCAGGCTTCAGGAACTATCCAACCACTTCTTTGCCATCTGTGTATAACCTGAGATTCTTCCCCTTCATTTCCACTGACTCTAGAAAGCTGGGAGGCAGCATTGACTCTAATACTTTGACTCTTAATCTATATATGGCTTGCTGTGTTCTCTGGGGCCATGCCAACATGGTAAAGAATTCTCCTTTGTTTCTACCTTCAAAGCTCTGAAGTTAGTCTTAATCAGACTGAAGCACCTGGATAAGGGGAGGGGTACAATATCATGAGAAAGCCAAATAGACTCTGCAAATGTGATCTTTGGGTAGAATCTCTTAAAGTCTGAGCAAACTTTGGAACCAATTGATTTCAAAGACAGTGCTCCAAAATTGCCTTAGTTCCAGTCTTTAGTTTTAGTATCTGCTTTTCTCAGGTTAGGCAAAGTCCATTTGTTTCACTATCCCCCAAACTTTAATCAATTCACCTAACCTGCAGATTGAAAAGAAAGTTAAAGTGTTAGTTGCTCAGTTTTACCCAACTCTTTGTGACACCATAGACTGTAGCCCACCAGAATCCTCTGTCCATGGGATTTCCCAGGCAAGAATACTGGAGTGGGTTGCCATTCCCTTCTCCAGGGGATCTTCCCCACCCAGGGATTGAATCCGGGTCTCAGATTTTTAACCATCTGAGCCACCAGGAAAGCTTGCAGATTATTAGAAGTTAAATAACATAATGTATGCAAAGAATTGTGCACAGAGCCTGGCACAAGCATTTGATGAACACTTCATATTATTAAGGGTGAGGGTGAAAGTCAAATCAAAATGATATGTCCTTTGTGAAAGTTATAAATGCCAGATATTATAAGTTTATTATCATTCTTTCTCTGAGAGGGACAATTTAACATTTGCAGATTATAAATTCCTCTTACTTGAATTCATGTTGTTTTAAAGATTCAGCCTTATGCTGTTCACATCACTATATTAGAACTTACTGTTCTTGTTCTTTCTCTTTAGATAAACAATGGTAATGTGTCCAAAGTAATCTGGTTGGAATTAATTAAATTAGCCTATTGGAAAAATAACATGCTTTAGGTACATTTCTGAGGACCCCATCTCAACATTAAACATTTCCTTAAGAAATTAATAAAATCAGTTGATGTTTGTCTCATTCGACCATCTGGGTTTCTACATTAATTGCTGCTGACGAGTCACTCTTTCTGTTGAATTTTTAAGTTCAGGTAGGAACAGCATTTTGTTCTTTATCATTCATGCTTCAGTTCTCACTCACTCATAAAAGAGAATTCAAACAAACAGATTAAGAAAAATGAGCAGGAACATAATCCCAGCGTATGTCCATATGCTTTAATTAGAAAATAGGTTTAGGCCTTAAAAGTTAAATATTTCTAGATAAACTTAATTAAAAATAGACAGAACCATTAAATAGAAGAAATAGAATTCCAGGTCAGGCTAGACCTCTTGGTGTAATTTGTGCATGGCTAACCTCTCTTTTCTGCCTAGATACAGCAGGTGTGTCCCATTCAATAAACCAACATGTCATGAGTGTATATTTTTTGTGCTCTGCCATTGGTATTGCTGTTACAGAGATTACACAAAACATTTCAAGGAAGTTAAGAATTCTCTTCATAAAGACTTAGTTGAAGGTCCGGGTTCACTACCTATTAAATATTATATCTCAGTTTCCTCAGCTGAAAATTAAAGAGACAGATGGGTCCAGGAAGCACTCAAAGGGATGCTGATATATGGGAATCAATGAGCTTTCATATCAACTAGAAAGGCATTATTAAATATAAGGGCTTCTCTGTTGACTCAGCAGGTAAAGAATCTGCCTGCAATGTGGGAGACCTGGGTTCGATCCCTGGGTTGCGTAGATTCCCTGGAGAAGGGAATAGCTACCCACTCCGGTATTTTGGCCTGGAGATTTCCATAGACTGTATAGTGCATGGGGTCACAAAAAGTCGGACACAACTGAGCAACTTTCACTTTACTACTAAGTACAAAGTTACTGGTATAGACTACTTCTGGAAACATTCACTACTTGGATCAGAATTTCATGGAACCAGTGATTTTTTTTTGCTGATTAGTTCCTCTACCAGGGATCAAACCTGCGTCCCCTGCATTAGAAGCACCACTAGACCACCAGGGAAGTCTCAAGCCAGTGAAATTTTAACTGATACTTCTCCTATCTCCAAAAATATCACCTTGGAACCATATTTCATACCTATATCTGATCCATCAGAGAATCTGGCTGGCTTTTCTTTCAAAACAAATCTCAAGTCTGTCCACATTTTCCCACCTCCAATGTTAAGAACCTAATCCAAGCCTCCATCATTTAGTATGTTATAAGGTGCAGAAGCTCCCTAACTCCTCCATTTCCATCTCGTAATTTTTCTCACAATAGTCAGTGACTCTTAAAAATATAAATATTATATTATCACTCTCTTGTTCCCAATTCTCCAAGAGCTTCCCATACATTTAGAATAAAATTTAAAAAATAATTATCTAGGGCTAGAAAGCTCTCTATGTCTATTTTTAGATGTAAATATTATATCTAAAAACTTACATATAATATTGGGTTGACCCAAAAGTTCATTTGACTTGTTTGTAAGATGTTGCAGAAAAACCCAAACAAACTTTTGGGCCAACCCAATAAAATTCCATGAACAGATGAGCCTAGCAGGCTATAGTCCTTGAGGTCACAAAGAGTTGGACATAGCAACAGAGCATGCACACAATATTTAATAACGTGAAGCTGAATCTTCAGCTAAGTCTTGCGTCTGTCTCTGCAACCTCATTTCTCACTCCTCTTGCCTCATTCCCTGGCTCCATCTTCCTCCTCATTAGGGACAAGTTCCTGAAATCTTGAAGTCTTTGCACTGACTCTTTTCCCTGACTGGGATGTTGAGTTCTACTTTACAGAAAATATAAAAACAGATACGAAAAGTAATCCCAGGTAAATTTTGAAAGGCAAAACAATATATAAATAAATAAATAGTTTAGAAAGCAATATAAAATAATAGCTTTATCACTTTGGAAAAGGAAAAAGTTATGAGATAGGACACATACAAAGCACTAATTATAAAGGAGAAGATTACAATTGGGAGTACATTTAAATAAAAAATAAACTTGTGTTCCTCCACAGAGACCAATGAGAGAGTAAAAACAATACATCTTGAAGCTGCATACTTCTGTGAGTTTTTCTCCTTAAATCTTTCATCTCACACATTTGCATACATAAAGGCTACAAACTTAGAAAGTGTGACTTACACAATCACCAAAGGGCAGGGTAGTGAAGGGAACCATGGTAGAGAAAGTACAAGACCTCAAATGCTGCCTAAAGTGAAACGGAAATTGCATTTTGGAAATTCCCAATGGGAGAGCTGAGAATGTAGTTGAAGAACCGGAAACTGGGCCCCATCTCTGCAATGCCTGGCAACTGTCCTAAAAGACATTCTGCCTTGCTTGTGTGTGATAAGTTATTTTGAAATAACTCAATCTCTTTATTCTTAGGATTCTTTTCTGTAAAAGCTCATTACAAAAAGCTAAATCGTCTCTAGATAGTTTCTTTTTTTTTTAACTGAATTAAATAGAGAAAAATTACATTCTCATGAAATCCGATTAAAACACTATATGATAATCCCACAAAGCTGATTTTACATGCTAATTAATTAGTTCAGGTTTTATAATTTTCAGTACATATGAGAGAGAATAGCTAGAAGTTTCAGCACTAAATGAAAAATGAAAACCATCCCTGCCTCTCTAGTAAGCCTTGGCCGAGAACTCAATATTTCACACCCATCAGGATGGTGCTCCCTTGTATTACCGATCTGAATAAAAACGTTAGACCATATACGGTTATCTTTCTCTCAAGTCAAGAATTTCAGTTTGTTACTGCTAGAAATAAACTTATCCTCCTGTCTAATTATCTTGACTGAGCTTTAAAACAAAAGCCACTCATTATTATAAATATTTAGCCAGTGATTATTAAATAGATCAGCCCAGCGTGACTATTCCAGCTGGTGGTGGAGAACAGATTTCTTGCTGCTCATATTACTGTATAAACCATCCTTTAAAGAAGGCTGAGGTTTACTGAACTGATTATTTCTGCTTCTGGGATTCATTACATTCTCAAAACACACTTGCCAGCTGAAGTCGGCATGTCAGACAGAGCTCAAAGGAGGTCTGCAGCTAAAGTTTTCAGATGATTTTCATCACCTGAAGTTCCATTTTAAGCACTAGATAGGCGAAGCTGTCCACTTCTAGGATAAATTGAATTCATATGCCAGGAATAGGGCTCCCAATGCAGAAGCTGTAACTTTTCCTTGCTTCAATTCCTAATCACAATCTATATTTCTCTGTGTTTAAAAATAATATTCAAGTGTGCAATTATGCATGCTGCTCTCAAAATACCTTCATCTCTGCAATGTACTTTCTGATATGCATTCCCATATGCAAGTTTTTCCTAAAAGAAGTTACCAGAAACTTAATTAATATTATTTTGTCCATTTACCTATAATATCCACCTTAGAGAAAATTTCAAATATAAAGGACTACTAAACAATGATATTTGGGGTACAATTCATTATTATTATCACACTTCTCACATGAACGTCCAATTCAGAAATACACACAGTTTTATGGATTTCAAAAAACTGCTGTTTCCTTTATGCCTTAAAATTAGCCAGAGATAGTAATTAGTTCATTTGTTGACTTTTTACCCTTACTGTTGATGTTCAAACTGTCTTTCTTTCATTCCACTTTCCAAGAACTGTCCTCGTTATCCAAACTTAGGAAATGAAATTTAATGCAGACTATGCCTCTCAAGGGGTAACCACTTTTTCCTCTCATATGACACATGACCACCCCGAGAGATATGAGTCAAATCTTCCAAACATCTAATAATATTGTAAACACATCTCCCGTTAATCGTTATTTTACTTTGCTCATTAAAAAATGGATGAAAAACAGATATAATTGCCACATAAAGTTAGCCTCTCACCACAGGGATAGGAGAAACTTTATTTCCATCCCCACAGCCACCATAAAAGCTTCTACTCATCTGGTTGTTGTCCTGATCTATGGAAAAACAAAATGGGTAAGTGGCTGAGTACAATTCATCACTCTAGCACAGAAATAACTTACAGAAGATGCAAGTAAACACCAAGGTATTTACGATGCATCTCAGTGTTCAGAACACTAGGGCGTAGATACTCTTGACATCATTAATATATAGCACTCGGCCATATTCTGACATGATTGGTGTCACATGGAAACAAGACTAACCTGTGAATAGTCATCTTGGCAGTTCAGTTCAGTCACTCAGTCGTGTCCGACTCTTTGAGACCCCATAAATTGCAGCATGCCAGGCCTCCCTGTCCATCACCAACTCCCGGAGTCTACCCAAATTCATGTCCATCGAGCCGGTGATGCCATCCAGCCATCTCATCCTCTGTTGTCCCCATCTCCTTGTGCCCCGAGTCCTTCTCAGCATTAGGGTCTTTTCCAACGAGTCAACTCTTTGCATCAGGTGGCCAAAGTATGGGAGTTTCAGCTTCAACATCCGTCCTTCCAACGAATGAGGAGTGAAATAAGCTGTGAAAGTGCTGCCCTCAATATGCCAGCAAATTTGGAAAACTCAGCAATGGCCACAGGACTGGAAAAAGTCAATTTTCATTCCAATCCCAAAGAAAGGCAATGCCAAAGAATGTGCAAACTATTGCACAATTGCACTCATCTCAAATGAATGCTCAAAATTTTCCAAGCCAGGCTTCAGCAATACCTGAATGGCAAACGTCCAGATGTTCAAGCTGGTTTTAAAAGAGGTAGAGGAACCAGAGATCAAATTGCCAACATCCGATGGATCATCAAAAAAGCAGGACAGTTCCAGAAAAACATCTATTTCTGTTTTATTGACTATGCCAAAGCCTTTGACTGTATGGATCACAATAAACTGTGGAAAATTCTGAAGGAGATGGGAATACCAGATCATCTGACCTGTCTCTTGAGAAACCTGTATTCAAGTCAGGAAGCAACAGTTAGAACTGGACATGGAACAACAGACTGGTTCCAAATAGGAAACAGAGTATGTCAAGGCTGTATATTGCCACCCTGCTTATTTAACTTATATGCAGAATACATTATGAGAAATGCTGGGCTGGAGGAAGCACAAGCTGGAATCAAGATTGCTGGGAGAAATATCAATAACCTCAGATATGCAGATGATACCACCCTTATGGCGGAAAGTGAAGAGGAACTAAAAAGCCTCTTGATGCAAGTGAAAGACAAGAGTGAAAGAGTTGGCTTAAGGCTCAACATTCAGAAAACTAAGATCATGGCATCTGGTCCCATCACTTCATGGCAAATAGATGGGGAAACAGTGGTAACAGTGTCAGACTCTATTTTGGGGGGCTCCAAAATCACTGCAGATGGTGATTGCAGCCATGAAATTAAAAGATGCTTACTCCTTGGAAGGAAAGTTATGACCAACCTAGACAAAATATTTAAAAGCAGAGACATTATTTTGCCAACAAAGGTCTGTCTAGTCAAGGCTATGGTTTTTCCAGTAGCCATGTATAAAGACAGTTGAGCGCCAAAGAATTGATGCTTTTAAACTGTGGTGTTGAAGACTCTTGAGGATCCCTTGGACTGCAAGAAAGTCTAACCAGTCCATCCTAAAGGAGATCAGTCCTCGGTGTTCATTGGAAGGACTGATATTGAGGCTGAAACTCCAATACTTTGGCCACCTCATGTGAAGAGTTGACTCCTTGGAAAAGACCCTAATGCTCAGAAGGATTGGGGGCAGGAGGAGAAGGGGAAGACAGAGGATGAGATGGCTGTATGGCATCACCGACTCGATAGACATCGGTTTGGTTGGATTCTGGGAGTTGGTGATGGACAGGGAGGCCTGGTGTGCTGCAATTCATGGGGTTGCAAAGAGTTGCACATGACTGAGCAAGTGAACTGATGCTGATAGAACTGAAGGATTGATATTTCCATACTATCCTTGGAGAATTTCACTGAGGTGATGGAGTCATTTCTGGGATCCAGCAAGGCGGGACAATGTATCAAAGCCTGAGGTCTCTCCAGCTGTAGTGGCTGAGCACAAAACTCCAGATTCAAGGGATCGTGGTCTGTGTTAAGACACAGGACACATAAAAGTGACAAAGAACTGCTGAGCTATAGCTCTCCTGTTAGCATGTATGTGATTCCAGAGAAACGTGGTGACTAAAGGAACTCCTTTGCAAACCCCTTCTGTCTGGTACTTCAATGCCTGACTTTTCCAACTGTTCCTCCAGGCAGACCTTGAGCTCTTGCTGGGAGGAGTTGTAAAGTCCTTAGCACAGGACCAGTGAAAAGCACAAAGCATTTAGCAATTGTTTGAATGAGTTAACAACTAGTGAATGAAATCTTAAATAAAATCAATCATAATATTAAAATAGATATAATAGTAATATTAAAATAAACATAGTAGTAATATTAATGGATCAAAGAAGAAGGCAATTGGTATTCAAGAATTAATGAATCCATGGTGGTAGTGGTTTAGTCATCAAGTCATGTCTGACTGTTACAACCCCATGGACTATAGCCCACCATGTTCCCTTGTCCATGGGCATTCCCAGGCAAGAATACTGGAGTGGGTTGCCATTTACTTCTCCAGGGAATCTTTCTGATCCAGGGATTGAATCCAGGTCTCCTGCAATGCAAGCAGATTCTTTACCAACTGAGCTGCCAGGGTAGTAAATGCATAAACACATAAAAACAGAGAAATAGTCATCTTTCTACTTCTATATTTAATAATCTTTATAATAATTTATGCTTTTCTATATTTAATAATCATTTAAATAATATTTAAATAATTTTCTGTATATAATAGTTTACCAAACATGAAATACATGATAAATTAATATAAAATACATTATTTAGACTCTCTGCAAAATGTTTTATCTGTTATATCCGTAGTTGGTGAGGATGTAGTGAAAGATATCCTTATGTATTATTAGCAGCATTTTAGAGTCTTTTGGAGGTACAAAATGATAAAAAGAATCAAGAACAATTTAAACCAGCACTTTGAAATTAGATGGATGTCGATTCACATCTCAGCTCAACCACTGACCCACTGAGCAATTCTGAGCAAGTGTTTTACTCTTTGGGAGGGACCTATAAAACAAGAATGCCTCTCTTTAGTTTTCAGCCTCATCATGACACTCAGATGTGATAATACATCTATAAAGCACCAACCACCACAATAAGAGGTGTTCAATAAATGCCAGTGCCTTTGCCTCCTTCTCCTCCTCTGTGCTCTCTCCAAGTACCATGTGCAAATAATGCTGCTAGTCACTTTGTTAAGAGTAGCATGAGTCTCACTATTGAAATGCTTTTTCTGAGCTGTTTTCCCCTCGCTCTTGGACATACATATTAATAGTTGCAAGGGAAGACAACTTGAAACCATGGAGGGTCACTTCTCAGTGCCCTGAAGCTGAGTGGTTTCCAAAGAAAAGTGGTCATAGTTATTCTACAGTCTGTAAACCATGCAGGAGGCAACAGAATAGCTCGAGTCATTTCTGCCACTTTGATGAATTCTGCCATGGCCACAAGGTCCCATCCCTTGAAGAATTCAAGGTCTCAGCCCAGACAGCTATATCAGTTCATACTGAAAGGTGCATTGTGGATCTGTCTGTTTTTTTAAAGGGGAAGGATGGAGGGTTTACTCTTGCTCCATTTATTAGTCATCAACATGTGTCAATCCACCAAGTGAGGCTTGCTTTGCTGTAATTTTAACACACACATTAGATAGCCCAATCCATTAGGCTATCTTGCTGTAAAAAGAAGAAGGAAGAAGAGAGGAAGGGGAGGGAGGAGATGAGGAAGGGGAGGGGAGGAGGAGAAGAGGAAGAAAAAGAAGAATTAAATAAAACCGTAGATACTATTCATCAAGTTAATCACATATCTCAGTATCAAATCTAAGGACATGATAAAATTTGCAAGTAAAACCTTCAAAACATATTCATTGCAACATTCTCTCTCTTAAAAAAAATGAAAAAGTAAACTATTTAAATGCCATCTATAGAAGCAGTTATGTATAGGGTTCAGAATAGTAACATCCTAGGCAGGTTCTGAAGATGAGAAACATGAAATATGAATAACAATAGAGTACCTGTGTGCAATTATGCTAAGTAAGAAAAGCAGAGGTAATGCTGTGACCACAATGAGATGGCAATGATGTGAATACTGTTGTTGTTGATGAGTTACTACTAAGTCGTATCTGACTCTCTGTGACCCCATGAACTGCAGCACGCCAGGCTTCTCTGTCCATCACTATCTCCCTGAGTTTGCTCAAGCTCATGTCCATTGAGTCAGTGATGCCATCCAAACATCTCATCCTCAGTTGCCCCCTTCTCCTCTTGCTCCCAATTGTTCCCAGCATCAGGGTCTTTTCCAGTGAGTCACCTATTCCCATCAGGTGGCCAAAGTACTGAAGCTTCAGCTACAGCACCAGTCCTTCCAATGAATACTCAGGGTTGATTTCCTTTAGGATTGACTGGTATGATCTCTTTGCTGTATAAGGGACGCTCAAGAGTCTTCTCCAGCACCACAGTTCGAAAGTGTCAATTCTTAGAGGCTCAGCCTTCTTTATGACCCAACTCTCACACCCATGCATTTCTACTGGAAAAACCATAGCGTTGATTATATGGACCTTTACCAGCAAAGTGATGTATCTCCTTTTTAAAACACTGTCTAGGTTTGACATAGCTATTCTTTTAATTTCATAGATTTTATTTCATGGCTGCAGTCACATCAGCGTTGATTTTAGAGCCCAAGAAAACGAAATCTGACACTGTTTCCACATTTTCCCATCTATTTGCCATGAAGTGATAGGACAAGCTGCCTCAATCTTATGCTAAGCTTTAAGCCAGCTTTTCCCCTCTCCTCTTTCACCTTCATCAAGAGGCTCTTTATTTCCTCTTCACTTTCTACCATTAAAGTTGTATCATTTGCATATCTCAAGTTGTTGATAGTTCTCCTGGCAATCCTAATTCCAACATGTGATTCATCTAGTCTGGCATTTCACATGATGTACTCTGGATGTAAGTTAAATAAGCAGGGTGATAATACACAGCCTTGACATCTCCTTTACCAATTTTGAATCAGTCCATTATTCCATGTCTGGTTCTAACTATTGCTCCTTGTCCTGCATACAGGTTTCTTAGGAGGAAGGTAAGGTGGTCTGGCATTCCCATCTCTTTCAGAATTTTCTGCAGTTTGTTGTGATCCACACAGCAAAGGCTTTAGTATAGTCAATGAAGCAGAAGTATATTTTTTGAATTTCCTTGGTTTTTCTATGATACAGCATATGTTGGAATATAAAACTTGCTTATTGCGAAAGTCTAGAAGTTTTTGTGGAGAGATGAGAGCAGTTTTGTTTTGTTAGTTGTCATGGCTGTGAGAGAAATATCTCTTTCACTGGAGTTGTGTTAATGCTGCTGTAAAGTCAATTAAAACAGCATACATAACTTCAAGGGAAATAAAGAGAAACTTTCTGGTGCTTTCTTTGCCACATTTAGGAGAAGCATTGAAACAAAAATGATATGCATGTTAGTTTCAGATGTAGCAGAACGGGCACGGGGTAGAAGTCAAGAGCTTGAGTTAAATGCCAGGTGCACCATCTGTGATACTGGACACGCCTCCCTGCACCTCAGTTCATCAATTTGAAACATAAGATTGTTTGACATGTGTTCCCTAAGGGATATCCATGAGTATTAAAGTGAGTACCTTTTCTTTTGAATTACATTTGTGTTTAGGTTTCCAGAATCCTCTTTTGGCAGCATCACTATATTCTTTTTGTCAGAAAGCACAATGACTAGGAGATGATGCCTATTAAGCAGTTGATGGATTATGATCCCTGAATCTTGAGGATGTCACTAAAGAAAAGCAATAACCCAACAGAAGGAGTGAATAATATCAAGAGCTTCAGAATAAATTGGAGATACTCGTCAATCCTGCAAATGGGTACATTTGTGTATTAGTTATAAAACCTAAGCCAGATTGGACTTCCCTGGTGGCTCAGTGGTGAAGAATCCACCTGTCAATGCAGGAAATTTGGGTTTAGTCCCTGCATTGGGAAGATCCCCCAGAGTAGGAAATGGTAACCCACACCAATATTCTTGCCTAGGAAATCCCATGGACAGAGTAGCCTCGTGGGCTAGAGTCCATGGATTTGCAAAAGAGTAGGATATGACTTAGTTACTAAACAACAACAACAAAGCTAGGTTAGATTGAGTGTTTTCATTCTTTTATGAAGTAAAGACATTGCTACCAAAATTAGATTTATTCTGGAGCAATTGGATTAGTGCATCTCAGAACTGTTTATCATATACCAAGCAAATGCACCTTCATTACCAAGAATTTTAAGCTTTATTAGGACATATATTCAGTGTTTGAGTCAAATTGATGATTAGTTTCAACACAACAATGTTCTATAACTAAGCTAACAGCATCAGAGCTTAAAAATGTATCTTTTATTTTTAGTTATAAACATGTAACTTGTAGTTAAAATTCTCTTGCTTGAAATATATAACTGGTATGATTCAGTTTTTAATTGCCTGAATATACATATAAATATTGAAAATTCATATATATGTGTACATGTATGTGTATATGACACCCACATATCCATATATGTGCATGTTTCATATACACTCCAGATAAGATCATTTTTATAGGAACTAAAGAATTTAGGAATGAATATTCATAGAGCAGCTTTATTAAACTTCCATTTTCTCTTACATTCATCTTAAATGAAGTCAAAATTGATCACTATCTCTGATTAAATAAATTTATATGAAATATAACCAACCTTTAAAATATGTACTCTAATGAAATGTGAAAGACAAGAAATCTCCTCATCAATCTTAGGTACAAAATGGGTTGGAGAACAATTCTTCGATTAACATGATTACAGTTGTAAGTTAGAATTGATTAATCTCTCCTAAAATTTCATCTCCTAAAATTTCATATTAACCTGAAGCCATTGAAAGATAACAATTCCTAAAAGAAACCTCAATAAGTCTATTCAATGTCCATTCTGAAGAAATCTTGTCAAGTCATTTTTGACAACACTGTATTTATCTATGAGTTTGTACTTCTATATTGAGTTACCTGGAAAAATTGGTACTTTTTTTTAAAGGAAATGGTTTAAACATCTGTAACAGTTATCATTCTCAGAAATAATTGTTCTGATCTTGAGATGTACTTCTAATGATTACTTTAAATTCTTAATTATAGTATACTGTTATTTTCTATAATTTTAGTTTTTGATCAGTTATGATGCATTCCTTCTTTCAACACATATCTTTTAAACACCTACTATACATCAGCTCATACTTCAATAACTCATTTAAAAATGATCTTATTCCTATGTAATTTACATAACATAAATTTTTAATTGAGATATAATTGTTACAGCAAAGCTAACACTTTAAAAGTATACAATTCAGTAGGTTTTTATATATTCACAAAATTGTACAGCAAATATCACTACCTAATTTCAGATGATAATCACCCTGAAAAGAAATCCTGAACTCAGTTGTCATTTGTTATTTCCCTATCCCCTTAGTTTCTGACAACCAATATCTATTTTATGTGTCTCTATGTATTTTCCTATCCTGGACATTTCATATAAATCTAATCATACAATATGGAACACTTGTAGTCTGGCTTCTTTTACTTAGCATAACGTATCCAAGGTTCATCCATGTTGCAGAATGTATCAGTAATTTATGCCCTTTATTTGAGCTGGATGATATCCTTGTGTATGGACATACCTCATTTTGCTTATCTAGTCATCAGTAATGAACATATGAGCTGTTTCCATGTTTTGACTATGTGAATAATGCTGCTATGCACATTTATGTTTAAGTTTTGAAACATATGCTATCAGTTCTCTTGGGTATTAGCTTATGTGTGGTATTGCTGGACCATGTAGTAATTCTATGTTTAACCATTTGAGGAAATGCTTGACTATTTTCCTAGGCAACTGCAGTATTTTGCTGTCCAACTACCCATGCAAGAGGGCTCCGATTTCTCTACGTCCTCACTGAAACCTGGTATTGTCCATCTTCTTGACTATTGCCATTCTAGTGGATATGAAGTAATATCTCTTATGATTTTGATTTACATTTCCCTAATGACTAAATATGGAGAATGTCTTTTCACATACTTAATGATTATTTGTATTTACTTTTGGAGAAAAGTCTATTCAAATCCTCTGCCCGTACTTAATTGAATTATTTGTCTTTTTCATTGTTAATTTGTAAGAGTTCCTTTTGTATTTTGGATTCTAGACCATTATCAGGTATGTGATTTGTGGTTATTTTTTTTTTCTATTCTGTCTATAGGCAGTCTTTTCATTTTCTTGATAGCATTATTTGAAGTACAAAATTTTAATTTTGGTAATGTTCATTTTATTTATTTTATTTTGTTGACTCTAAGTACTATCTAAGTAATTATTGTCAAATATAAGATCATGAAAGTTTACTCCTAAGTTTTTTTCTAGAGTTAATAATTATAGTTCTCATTTTTAGGTGTTTGACCCGTTTTGAGTTAATTTTTGTATATAGTGTTAGGAGCACATCTTCATTGTTTGGCATATAGATATCCAGTTGTCCCAGCACCATTCGTTGAAAACACTATATTTTCTCCCATTTAATTGTCTTGCCACCCTTGTTGGAGAAGGAAATGGCAACCCACTCCAGTGGTCTTGCCTGGAAAATCCCAGGGACGGAGGAGCCTGGCGGGCTGCCGTCTGTGGGGTCGCTAAGAGTCGGACACGACTGAGCGACTTCCCTTTCACTTTTCACTTTCGTGCCTTGGAGAAGGCAATGGCAACCCACTCCAGTGGTCTTGCCTGGAGAATCCCAGGGACGGGGGAGCCTGGTGGGCTGCCGTCTACGGGGTCACACAGAGTCGGACAGACTGAAGCGACTTGCAGCAGCAGCAGCAGTCACCCTTGTTAAAAATCAGTTGCTAGGACTTACCTGGGGGTACGCTGGATAAGAATCCACCCGCTAATGCAGGGGACATGGGTTCAATCCCGGATCCAGGAAGATCCTAGATGCCACAGAGCAGTGAAGGCCGGGCGCCACGATCGCTGAGCCCACATGCAGCAATTATTGAAGCCTGTGAGCCTGGAGCCTCTGCTCCACAACGAGAAGCCACGGCAGTGAAAGATCCGCGCGCCACAAGGATTAGTAGGCCCCACTCACCACAACCAGAGAAAGCCACAGGAAGCAACGGAGACCCAGCACAGCCGAAAACAAACAAACAAACAAACTGAAAACAAACTGTTACCCACAAATGTGCATGTTTCTTTGTGATCTCAATTCTATTTATCTAGCTGTGTATCCTGTGCTGGTACCACACAGTCTTTATTACAGAAGGTTTGTAATAAGTTTTGAAATTGGAAAGTGTGAAGCCTACCCATTTGTTGTCCTTTTTCAAGATTGTTTTGTTTATTTTGAGTTCTTTGCACTTTGGTATGAATTTTAGGAAGAGTTTATCAATTTCTGCCAAAATGGCAACTACAATTTTGATGGTGATTGCATTGAATCAGTAAATCCGTTTGTGTATTATTGCCATCTTGTTTCCAATTGAAGAGCATGAGATAACTTTCCATTTATTTAAGCCTTTTAAAATTTCTTTCAATGGCATGGTATAGTTTTCAGTGCACAAATCTGGCATTTGTCCTATTAAATATGTTCTTAAAGTATCTTAATATTTTGACGTTATTTTTCATGAAACTTTCCCTTAATTTCCTTTTTAGATTGTTCAATGCTAATGTATACAAATACAACTGATTTTTGTATATTGATTTTGTATCCTGCAACCTTGATGAACTTGTGTATTAGCTCTAATAGCTAATAGCTTGTTGCTGTTGATGGTGCTTAGCCTTTTCTGTATAGGAGATCATGCCCTCTGTAATTAGAGGTAAGTTTTACTTTTTCCCTTTCCAATCTGGATATCTTTTCTTTCTTTCTTTTAAAATGCCTAATTTCCCTGGCTAGAACCTTCAGTACAATATTGAATAAAAATGGCAAGAGTGGACATCATGTCCTGTTCCTAATCTTAGGGGGAAAGCTTTCCAATTTTCATCATTAAGTGTGATGTTTTCTTAGGTGCCCTTTATCACATGGAGGAAGTTCCTGTCTATTTCTAGTTTAATGTTTTTTTCAATCACCAAGTGGTGTGTATAATTTGCAGATTGACAGCATAAGAGTCCTAATACAAAAAAGCTTTGTGTTATAATAGAAAATAATATAATATAATCTGTAATTATATTACTCTATCACTTAAGCTAAAGGTTCCCAGGGACTTCCAGAATAAACAGCAAATTTCTTAATAAAAAATTCTTTCTACTTTGACTCCAGTCACTTTACTTCACTTGCCAAGACTCACCTGAGGATCCAGAGTCCAGTCATGAGGAAACCCTTAATGTTCCACAAAGGGGTCATACTTCCTCACTCATCTCTCAGGTTCTGCACAGACTGTTACTTTGCCTAACACACAAAACTCTCCCTGAAAGACTTCTACTTGTCTTGATCCATTTCAAGATCCAGCATATGCTTCCATTTTTCATCACTGAGTGTTAATCCTGTGGCTTTCCAGAGCATGTGTATTCTGTCATGTAATCTCAACTATACTCAAATAATATGTCCAACTGTCTAATTCCCACCAGACTGGAGATTTTCAGATGTGATTTTCTATTTATTCCTACTTACTAGCATGCTGGATGGTAGAGAGTAGGTGTTTTAATTAAATAAATAATTCTTAATTCTAATATCATGAAACTAACCTTTGTACAATGTGTAATGCTTACTTGCAGGTAAGGCTTTTTTTTTTTTTAACCACCACTGGCCCATAGCAGGGCAATTCAACTTTTGGCATTCATGGCTAACTTAATGAACTTTTGACACACACACAAACCACAACATTTGGGTACATTTTCAAAGATATGTCACAATTTCAATTATTTAAGCATAGTATCTTAGAAAGGAGCATGAATGATAACACAAATTATAAAATATCAGTGTTCTAAAACATCATGTGTAACCTTGCTGTGAGATACCTGTAATTACTGAGGATCGAGGAGCTTGAACCAAGAGACAAGATCCACATCACCATTACTGTTTTATTTATATTTTAAATTACAAACCCCTTACATCACAATCATAATGGCAATGTATCAGAGAAGGCAATATGTATTTGATGAATTTCTGAGAAGGTGCTATGTTGTTGGATCCTAAGAAATTATAGCCAGAGTACTCATCACAGACTACTTTTTAGTATCATGTTAGAAGCTAAGACACAAATATATTCACTCAAGAATGTATAAATCAGAAATAGAGGCAAATAGAGCTCCCGTCCAATTTTCATGCTATATTGCAGCAGTAGGAAAGGCTTTAAAATATACCAAATAACATCATGTCTTTCTGTGAAAAGGAGAGAAAATTGTTAAGTGTGGGGATAAAATAAAATATTTATCTTAGATCCACTTGATTTTTTTCAAGAAACCCTAATGCATATCATAAAGAGTAAAACTTTTATTATTTTTCCTCCCTGAAGTAATAGATTCAGGTTATCCAAGATGACTATAGGGTATGATAACAGTTAGGGTCTGGGCTCTGAAGTCAGGTTGCTTATGCTAGAATACTGGCTCCACTGTTTTTCTCTTGAGACTCAGAGTAATTTCTCCAACATAATTTTTAAGTGTGGATAATTATAATATCTACTTCAAATGTAGGATAGGAGGATTAAATGAGGTAAAAAGTGTACTCTTTTTAGGACAATACCTGGTGTATAGTATGTGCTCAGTAGCAGCATGACTGAGCAGAAAGAAAATGTAGGAGAAACCCTTGGAACTTCCTTTCAGTACCCCATCCCCTGCCTGTGCTTCCCAATGGCCAAAGCCAGTAACAAACCAGCTGAGAACGTTGAGGTCCATTTTAGAATTTTGCCTGCCACAAAGCCCATAACACTTTGTTCATACATGCCATATTTTAGCCGTCTGCTCATTGCTTTACGGTTAATGCATTTACTTTTTTCTCTCAGTTGTGAGTTCCTTGAGGATAGGATTAATATCTTATTCATAATTGGAACTCAGTAGAGTTTTAATAAATATTATTGAATTCAATAAATACTTAAAGAATAACACATACTCAAGTACAGGAGAATGTAGAGAAAAGAGAGGAATGCTTTTGCAGGTAGCAATATTTGAAAAGGCAGTACAAAGTGGTGGTTAATTTCTTCCTTCTTTAAAATAATTTTTATTTTTTTCCTATAGCTATGTGTTTGAAGTTGAAAAAAGTCAAATACTACATAAATATTCTCTTTGTTAAAAAAAATTCAAGCAACACATAAGCATGTAAAATAAATAATAAAAATTAGTTTCAGCAAACTGTCCATATTTCATTCTCTTTATCAAAAGTAATTAGTTTTTTTAATTCAGTTTTTAATCGGAGGAAAATTGCTTTACAATGTTGTTTATTTCTGATGTACAACAATGCAAATCAGCCATAATTATATATATATCACCTCCTTCTT
Source organism: Antilocapra americana (assembly GCA_007570785.1). NCBI lineage: Eukaryota > Metazoa > Chordata > Mammalia > Artiodactyla > Antilocapridae > Antilocapra > Antilocapra americana. The sequence goes on from ML664157.1 coordinate 7,113,378, forward strand.
GAGCCTCCCTCCCTTCTTCCTATCCCCAAAGTAACACTGATTAGTTTTAACAAATCAATGTGAATTTGACCGAAACCTTTATACATTTAATATGTGTATGTTTGTGTGCAGTGACTGGGTATATAATTATATAGTAATGATTCTTACTTTATACAATTTGGGAATTGCTGGGCTTATTGTTATGTACATTATAAAAATGGCAAAGTGAGAAGAATGTTAAAAAAGTTTTTGTGCTGAAAATTATCTCTTGAAATAGAAACTTCAATTAATTTACAGTAAACATATCTAGGTAAATAAAAGTTTTAAGTGACCAAATATGCAGATAATGATTGAGATCCTGGTTAAGTACAGGTGCAAAGAGAGATTTATTGATTCTATATTGGTATTTTTAATGTTATCTGTTTATCAACTGGCCCCCCAAGAGGACTTAATGCCCACATGGGTTTCTAATTTGCTACATTATGGAGGCTTAAAGGAAAAGATGAAGGAGGATGGAAAAGAAACACTAATGCATTAAAATTGTTTATAACAAATATATTATTTACCTTGAAATGTGTGCATACACAATCCCAGAACTGTGTGAAGTGCTCAGAATACAGGTTTTAGCTGCCTTTTAAAAGTATCATTTAGTAAAAAAACAGAAAGATATCTCAGCAAAATGTGAATTCCTAGATTGAACTACCCAGAAGAGACTGAGATCGGGTTTCAAGCAACTCATATCCTCTTTTTATCGTTTTTGGACTGCCTACTATATATATAGTGTAGAAGTCTCCATTACTTCTGTATTCTCATTTTATCTTTCAGTACCATAAAGGTTTTAAGAATAAATAATGATGGTACTCATTCCCATGAGCAATGCTGTTTTTACAAATCATTCTCAATTAACTTACCTGTCTCAATTTATAGCCCAGTTTTACCAGTCCTAAAAAACTTCTGAAATTTAAAGTCAGTTGAATTTCATACCTTTATTTATTTATTTTGTGGCTGGTTAACAAATGGTGTTATTTCAAGACCATGACCACTTTAAATACAAAGTTGAAACAGAAGCCAGGACTGTGTCTTTCTGTAAGCAAAATTATTTGTTTTATTCGCCAATATTTTCTTTCTCACTGTGTGTTTGGGGAGCATTTTTTTTTCTCAAAATAACAGTGAATAAAAATGGAGCAGGGCCCTATGGTCTTCCCCTCCCTGCCATGTCCTCTGTCTACATTTTGTATGTGGAGAAACCTTAGCCAAACTTTGATCAGTGAAGTGAGAAAATGCAGAAACAAAGGCAAATGGTCTAACAAGATGAAATGATAATAGTTTAGTCATTAAGCATATTCAAGGACATTTAGTTCCACCTCGAAGAGCTATAGATAATATTCTGAGCCTTATCCTGTGAGCTGTCTTATAGGTATTGAAATTCCCACCAGGTAAAAGAAATTAATTCCATGATGATCAGGCTATAGCCACGATGTTAGCGGTCACAATTCTGAGAACTGGCCCCAAGAAATGGAAACAAACAGAATCGGGGACTAAAGGTTAACTGTCCTTGAAACAATTGAGATGATGCTGGTGAAACCATCACGTGACCAATTTCAAGATGACTATAACAGTTGACTCTGATGTTTCTATATGTGGCTCCCTCCGTCTGCCTATAAGAACTCTTGCCCCATGATGGTCAGGACAGGGAGTCAATCTTTGGACAGGGGCCCATCAGCCCCATCTCCAGTTGCCGGCATCTTAAACAAAGCAAACTTTCCCTTTCACCAACCTTGCCTCTTTATTGGATTTTGAGCAGTGAGCATCAGGACTCTCACTAGGTTACAAATAGAGCTACCATTTTTATAATATATTGTTTTATTGAGAGTGGAGTCCAGTCATATGGAAAGAATAGGTTACTCTCTGATTGAGAAGCCAGGTATTCAAAATGACTGATGAAAGTCTGCTTTTATTTGAAGAGCACAGTGGTACATGCTGAAAAATTACTAATTCACTGTGCTAGTCATTGGAGGACAAAGCAACTGTTAACTATAACAAATCTTGCTTTTCCTGTGGAACAATGTAAAGTTCAACTTTTGCATTCAATGGAACTGGCAAACAGCCTCAGATGTTTGGGTTTTACTTTGGCTGGAAATTTCTTTGTACTCTGCAGTCAATATAGCACACAACATAAATAGATAACAAGTGATTTCAAAGAATGATACAAATTTGATGCAGCGTACCCAAGTACGTGTTGCCAACAGTCCACATATATGTTGAGCTCATGAGTAAGAGGTATGATGTGATTTGTTCCACTTTGAGTCAGAACACAGAATTCAGTTCCCAGGCATAACCCCTTGACATTTGCAAATGCCAGGTTCTTTTCCTGTAGTGACTCAAATGAGATAATATGATGATAGGAAGGTATACAAATGAGTTTATTCCTGTCTCACAGACGTTCTAATTTTTTCCAAATTTGATCTAGCATGTTTATGGTTATTGATCATTGGAATTTAGTTGCAGTTGCTTATCTATAACAGTTTTTAAAAGAACAGATCAAGAAAACTTTATAGGAAAATACCTTCAAGTTGTGCACGCGAGGGGAAAAAGTGTAAATCTGTCACTTTCATGCTTAAATCAAATATGCCTTATACTTCAGTATAGGGAGTTAGAATGTGAAGCTCACCAAAAGGAATATTACTTTTAAAATCTAAGCTGTAATATCTGAGAACATGTTCCAGTGATTCTCAAAAGGCATTTCATAAAGGATTAGCAATTTAGCACCTGACAATTCCCTTCTTCTGACAAAAGCAACTGCCTGGTAAGCTTATCTAAGAACTTACGTTTCTATTTTTTATTATTTTTTTTATTGTAACAAATTCAATAAAGACATTTTACTTTACTATATTGTGTTGGTTTTGCCATACATTGACATGAATCTGCCATGGGTGTACATGTGTTCCCCCTCCAGAACACCCCTCCCACCTCCCTCCCGATTCCATCCCTCTGGGTCATCCTGGTGCACCAGCCCAGAGCACCCTGTATCATGCATCAAACCTGGGCTGGCGATTCATTTCACATATGATAATTTACATGCTTCAATGTCATTCTGCCATATCATCCCGCCCTTGCCCTCTCTCATCAAGTCCAAAAGACTGTTCTATACATCTGTGTTTCTCTTGCTGTCTTGTATACAGGGTTATCGTTACCATCTTTCTAAATTCCATATATATGCATTAGTATACTGTATTGTGTTTTTCCTTCTGGCTTACTTCACTCTACATAATAGGCTCCAGTTTCATCCACCTCCTTAGAACTGCTTTGAATGTATTCTTTTAATGGCTGAGTAATATTCCATTGTGTGTATGTACCACAGCTTTCTTATCCATTTGTCTGTTGATGGACATCTAGGTTGCTTCCATGTCCTGGCTATTGTAAACAGTGCAGCGATGAACATTGGGGTACACATGTATCTTCAATTCTGGTTTCCTCAGTGTGTATGCCCAGCAGTGGGATTGCTGGGTCATATGGAAGTTCTATTTTCAGTTTTTTAAGGAATCTCCACACTGTTCTCCATAGTGGCCGTTCTAGTTTGCATTCCCACCAACAGTGTAAGAGGGTTCCCTTTTGTCCACATCCTCTCCAGCATTTATTGCTTGTAGATTTTTGGATAGCAGCCATTTTGACTGGTGTGAAATGGTACCTCATTGTGGTTTTGATTTGCATTTCTTTGATAATGAGTGATGCTGAGCATCTTTTCATATGTTTGTCAGCCGTTTGTAAGTCTTCTTTGGAGAAATGTCTGTTTAGTTCTTTGGCCCACTTTTTGATCAGGTCATTTATTTTTCTGGAATGGGAGCTGCAGGTCTGAGCTCCCTTGTATATTTTTGAGATTAATTATATGTCCATTGCTTCATTTGCTATTATTTTCTCCCATTCTGAAGGCTGTTTTTTCACCCTGCTTATAGTTTCCTTTGTTGTGCAGAAACTTTTAATTTTAATTAGGTCCCATTTGTTTATGTTTGCTTTTATTTCCAATATTCTGGGAGGTGGGTCATAGAGGATCCTGCTTTGGTTTATGTCGGAGTGTTTTGCCTATGTTTTCCTCTTAGGAGTTTTATAGTTTCTGGTCTTAGGTTTAGATCTTTAATCCATTTTGAGTTTATTTTTGTGTATGGTGTTAGAAAGTGTTCTAGTTTCATTCTTTTACAAGTGGCTGTCCAGTTTTCCCAGCACCACTTGTTAAAGAGATTGTCTTTTCTCTATTGTATATCTTGCCTCCTTTGTCAAAGATAAGGTGGCCATAGATGCGTGGATTTATCTCTGGGCTTTCTATTTTGTTCCATTGATCAATATTTCTGTCTTTGTCCCAGTACCATACTGTCTTGATGACTGTGGCTTTGTAGTATAGCCTAAAGTCAGGCAGGTTGATTCCTCCAGTTCCATTCTTCTTTCTCAAGATTGCTTTGGCTATTCGAATATATAGTTTTCCAAAGAATGGGATGTTTATATTCATATTGCATGCCTATTAAATTTTTTTTTTACTGTCACAATGTGAAAATCTGTTTCATGCTCTAAATTCTTCTTAAAATATAGAGCCCTAATGATCTTGTGTTTCATTAGATAATTAGACATGCACAATCACAATACTGCATTTCCCTTTTACTAGGAAGCTGCATGCTTGCTTTTGTACTTTATGTTTCCTTTGTCTTAAAATTTCATATAATTATCCTACTCATCTTGTTTCTCTCATTACTTTGATCTATCATTTTGCTCTTATTCTATTGGCTGTATTTTGGTCAGTATTTTATTTTTAGGTAGTTTTTTTTTTTTTACTGGATTAACTAGATCTCTTGTGAGATAAAGAAGACAAGAGGGGACTAGGAGTGAGAGCTAGAAATGCAGACAAGTCTTTATTAATTTCTTATCAAAAGCTTTTGAGACCTAAAGATAGTAATTAAATCCTAGTATTAAAAGATTGCCTATTGTAGCAAAAAGTTGGGGCTTTCCAGATGGCTCAGTGGTAAGGAATCTGCTGCAGTGCAGGAGACACAGGAGACATGGGTTAGATCCCAGGATCCAGAAGATCTCCTGAAGGAGGAAATGGCAACCCCTTAGTATTCTCGCTAGAAAAGTTTCATGGACAGAGGAGCCTGGCATGCTACAGTCCAAAGGGTTGCAAAGAGTTGGGTAAAACTGAGAGACTGAGCACATAGCCTACACTAGAGAAAATAACATAGTGTTCAAACATCAAACTGGACATGTAATTCCTGTATGAATGTGTGCAAATATTTAAATGTTCTGAACTTTTGTTAAACTTTTATGAAATGGCATACAATGCATTTGCTCAAAAACTAAATGTAGGGAGATCAAGCTGGTGGAGGAACAGGTAGACATGAAGTGTATCTCTCTCCATGGATACATCAGGAATACATCTTCATACACAGAAGTGCATGTAGAGCACCAGCTGAGACTGGACAGCAATACCTAACCAGTAGAAAACAATATGCAGAACCATGCAAAACTCAGTAAGACAAAGGAACTAGGGGGGAAAACAGAGTGTTAGTAAGACTCAATCTTCCCTTGCAGGTGGGGGAACTGAAGCAGGGGTCTGATCCCCATACCGGGGCAATTGTCTGACAGAGGAGAAACATTTAAGGCTGAGAGTGAAACGTGATCTGTGGCAGCCTAATCGGAATGAGAATCAGACAGTTCTTGCCGCAGCCATACAAATTCCAGATAGGAACGCTGCCCCCGTGGAAGGCACATCAGCTGGGAGCTGGAGTTTAGGGATTGTGGAGCAATCTCAGGGCGATGGCTGCTGTTGACTGTTGAGGGACAGATCAAGGGGATGTGAGGGAGAGGATTGTGATGGGAAATGCCTGTGGAAGAAAGATGTGCAGCCATGGAAGGAAGGTGATACTGCTGAGTCACATGTAGGAGGTAGAGTCATCACTATAACCTCGCTCTCTCTACACATCAGCATCAACAGCTGAAGATGAATGGAAATACAGAGGAGGACCCCACCCAAGCTGCTCCTTTAAAAGCCTGATGGGCCGAGCTACAGAGTAGGACCCCAGCCAGGGGGACCCCTTCTATTTGCCTGATGTGCTGAACAACAGAGAAGGACCCCAGGCAAGGGAGCCCTCTAAGTGCCTGAATGGGTGGAGCTACAGAGAAAGACTTGCCAAAGAAACCCATTTATGATTAAAACTCTTCAAAAAATGGGCATAGAAGGAAACTACTTCAATATAGTATAGGCCATATATGATGAGCCTGCAGAGCACAGTGTTCTCAATGGTTAAAAACTGAAAGCATTCCCCTCGAAAATCAAGAACAAGACAAAAGATCCACTTACACCACTATTATTCAACATAGTTCTGGAAGTCCTAGTTACAGTAATCAGAGAAGAAAAAGAAATAAAAGGAATCCAGTTCAGAAAAGAAGTAAAAAATAAGAAGTAAAGTGCTCACTGTTTGCAGATGACATGATACTGTATATAGAGAACCCTAAAGATATTATCAGAAAATTACTAGAGCTAATCAGTAAATTTAGCAAAGTTGAAGGATACAAAATCAATACACAGAAGTCACTTGCATTTCTATATACTAACAATGAAAAATCAGAAAGAGAAATTAAGGAATCAATCCCATTCACCATTGTAACGAAAAGAATTAAATATCTAGGAATAAACTTACCCAAGGAGACAAAAGAACTGTACACAGAAAATTATAAGACTCTAATGAAAAAAATCAAAGATGATATAAAAAGAAAGAGAGATATTCCATGTTCCTGGGTAAGAAGAATCGATATTGTGATGATGACTATACTACGAAATGCAATCTACAGATTCAATGCGATCCCTATAAAATTACAAATGATATTTTTCACAGAACTTGAATAAAAAAATTCACAATTCAAATGGAAACACAAAAGACCCTGAGTAGCCAAAGCAATCTTGAGAAAGAAGAATGGAGCTAGAAGAATCAACTTTCCTGATTTCAGATTATACTACAAAGCTACAGCCATCAAGACAGTATGTTACTGGCACAAAAACAGAAATATAGACCAATGGAACAAGATAGAAAGCCCAGAAATAAACCCATGCACCTATGGGTACCTTATTTTTGACAAAGGAGGCAAGAATATAAAATAGGGCAAAGACAGCCTCTTCAGTAAATGGTGCTGGGGAAACTGGACAGCTACATGTAAAGGAATGAAATTAGAACACTTCCTAACACCATACATGAATATAAACTCAAAATGGATTAAAAACCTAAATGTAAGACCAGAAACTATAAAAAAAATCTTAGAGGAAAACATAGGCAGGACACTCGATGACATAAATCAAAGCAAGATCCTCTATGACCCAACTCCTAGAGTAATGGAAATAAAAACAAAAGTAAACAAGCAGGACCTGATTAAACTTAAAGCTTTTGCACAGCAAAGGAAACTATAAGCAAGGTGAAAAGGCAAACCTGTGAATGGGAGAAAATAACAGCAAATGAAACAACTGACAAAGGATTAATTTCCAAAATATACAAGCAGCTCATACAAATCAATACCAGAAAAACAAAGTGCCCAGAAAACGTGGGGAAAGGACCTAACCAGACATTTCTGCAAAGAAGACATACAGATGTCTAACAAACACATGAAAAGATGCTCATCATCTCTCATTATTAGAGAAATGCAAATTAAAATTACAATGAGATATCGTCTCGCACCAGTTAGAATGGCTATCATCAAAAAGTCTACAAACAATAAATGCTGGAGAGAGTGTAGAGAAAAGGGAATGCTCTTGCACTGTTGGTGGGAATGTAAATGGATACAGCCACTATGGAAGATGGTATGGAGATTTCTTAAGAAACTAGGAATAAAGGCACCATATGACCCAGCAATCCCACTCCTAGGCATATACCCTGAGGAAACCAAAATTGAAAAATACCCATGTATCCCATTGTTCTTTGTAGCACTATTTACAATAGCTAGAACATGGAAGCAACCTAGATGTCCATTGGCACTTGAATGGATAAAGAAGTTGTGATACATATACACAATGAAATATTACTAAGCCATAAAAATGAATACATCTGAGTCAGTTCTAATGAGGTGGATGAACCTATACCTGTTATACAGAGTGAAGCAAGTCAGAGGGAAGGATAAATATCATATTCTAACATATATATATGGAATCTAAAAAATGGTACTAAAGAATTTATTTACAGGGCAGCAGTGGATAAACAGACATAGAGGATAGACTTATGGACATGGGTATAGGAGAGGAGAGGGCAAGAGTACAGAAAGAGTAACATAGAAAATTACATTTAATTCTGTTCAGTTGTTCAGTCATGTCTGACTCTTTGCAACCCCATAGACTGCAGCATGTCAGGTGTCCCTGTCCATCACCAATTCCCGGAGTTTACTCAAACTCATGTCCATTGAGTCCGTGAGGCCATCCAACCATTTCATCTTCTGTCATCCCTTTCTCCTCCTGCCTTCAATATTTCTCAGCATTAGGATATTTTTAAACAAGTCAGTTCTTCACATTAGGTGGCCAAAGTATTGGAGTTTCAGCTTCAACATCAGTCCTCCCAATGAATAGTCAGGACTGATTTCTCTTATGATGGACTGGTTGGATCTCCTTGCTGTCCAAGGGACTATTAAGAGTCTTCTCCAACACCACAGTTCCAAAGCATCAATTCTATGGTGTTCATGTTTCCTTATAGTCCAACTCTCACATCCATACATGACAACCGGAAAAACCATAGCCTTGACTAGACAGATCTTTGTTGGCAAAGTAATGTCTCTGCTTTTTAACAAGCTGTCTAGGTTGGTCATAGCTTTGCAACCAAGCAGCAGTTTCTTTTAATTTCATGGCTGTAATCACCATCTGCAGTGATTTTGGAGCCCCCCCAAAATAAAGCCTCTAACTGTTTCCATTGTTTCTCCGTCTATTTGCCGTGAAGTGATGGGACCGGATGCCATAATCTTAGTTTTCTGAATGTTGAGTTTTAAGCCAACTTTTTCACTCTTTTCTTTCACTTTCATCAAGAGGCTCTTTAGTTGTTCTTCACTTTCTGCCATAAGGTTGGTGTCATCTGCATGTCTAACGTTATTGATATTTCTCCCAGCAATCTTGATTCAAGCTTATGCTTCCTCCAGCCCAGTGTTTCTCATGATGTACTCTGCATATAAGTTAAATGAGCAGGGTGACAATATACAGCCTTGACGTACTCCTTTTCCTATTTGGAAGTAGTGTGTTGTTCCATGTCCAGTTATAACTGTTGCTTCCTGAACTGCATACAGGTTTCTCAAGAGGCAGGTCAGGTGCTCTGGTATTCTCACTTCTTTCAGAATTTTCCACAGTTTATTGTGATCCACACAGTCAAAGGCTTTGGTATAGTCAATAAAGCAGAAATAGATGTTTTTCTGGAACTCTCTTGCTTTTTCAATGATCCAGTGGATGTTAGCAATTTGATCTCTGGTTCATCTACCTTTTCTAAAACCAGCCTGAACATCTGGAAGTTCATGGTTTACATATTGCTGAAGTCTGGCTTGGAGGATTTTGAGCATTACTTTATTAGTGTGTGAGATGAGTGCAATTGTGCAGTAGTTTGAGCATTCTTTGGCATTGCCTGTTTTTGTGACTGGAATGAAAACTGACCTTTTCCAGCCCTGTGGCCACTGCTTAGTTTTCCACATTTGCTGACATATTTAGTGCAACACTTTCACAGCATTACCTTTCAGGATTTGAAATAGCTCAAATGGAATTCCAACACCTCGTCTCGCTTTGTTCATAGTGATGCTTCCTAAGGCCCACTTGACTTTGCATTCCAGGATGTCTGGCTCTAGGTGAGTGAGCACACCATTGTGATTGTCTGGGTCATGAAGATCTTTTTTGTATGGTTCTTCAGTGTATTCTTGCCACCTCTTCTTAATATCATCTTCTTCTGTTAGGCCCATACAATTTCTGTCCTTTATTGAGCACATCTTTGCATGAAATGTTCCCTTGGTATCTCTGATTTTCTTGATGAGATCTGTAGTCTTTCCCATTCTGTTGTTTTCCTCTATTTTTTTGCATTTTTTGCTGAGGAAGGCTTTCTTGTTTCTGTTTGCTATTTATTCTCTGGAACTTAGCATTCAAATGGGAATATCTTTCCTTTTTTCCTTTGCTTTTCACTTCTCTTCTTTTCATAGCTATTTATAATGCCTCCTCAGAGAGCCTTTTTTTTTTTTTTACATTTCTTTTCTTGGGAATGGTCTTGATCCTTGTCTCCTGTATAGTGTCACGAACCTCCATCCATAGTTCTTCAGGCACTCTGTCCATCAGATCTAGTTCTTTAAGTCTATTTTTCACTTCTACTGTATAATCATAAGGGATTTGATTTGGGTCATACCTGAATGGTCTAGTGGTTTTCCCTACTTTATTCAATTTAAGTCTGAATTTGATAATAAGGAATTCATGATCTGAGCCACAGTCAGTTCCCGGTCTTGTTTTTGCTGACTGTATAGATATTCTCCATCTTTGGCTACAAAGAATATAATCAATATGATTTCAGTGTTGGCCATCTGGTGATGTCTATGTGCAGAGTCTTCTCTTGTGTTGTTGGAAGAGGGTGTTTGCTATGACCAGTTTGTTCTTTCAACAAAACTCTATTAGCCTTTGCCCTGCTTCATTCTGTACTCCAAGGCCAAATTTGCCTGTTACTCCAGGTGTTTCTTACCTTCCTGCTTTTGCATTCCAGGATCTCCCAGAGTTTGCTCAGACTCATGCCCATTGAGTGAATGATGCTATCTAAGCCTATCAACCTCTGCTGCCCTCTTCTCCTTTTGCCTTCAATCTTTCCCAGCATCATGATCTTTTCCATTGAGTCAGCTCTTCTCATCAGGTGGCCAAAATATTGGAGTTTTAGCATCAGTCCTTCTAATGAATATTCAGGGTTGATTTCCTTTGCAATTAACTGGTTTGATCTCTTTGCTGTCCAAGGGACTCTCAAGAGTTTTCTCTAGCACCATAATTCAAAAGCATCAAGTCCTTAGTGCTCAACCTTCTTTACATCCAACTCTCACATCTGTGCGTGACTGCTGGAAAAACATAGCTTTGATTATTTGAATCTTTGTTGGCAAAATAATGTCTCTGGTTTTTAATATGCTGTCTAGGTTTGTTACAGTTTTCCTTTCAAGGAGCAAGTGCCTTTTAATTTCATGGCTGCAGTCACTGTCTGCAGTGATTTTGGAGTCCAAGAAAATAAAATGTTACTGTTTCCACTTTTTCCCTTTCCATTTGTCTTGAAATGATGGGACCGGATGCCATGGAATCGGGAGGGAGGCGGGATGGGGTTTCTGGAAGGTGGACACGTGTATACCCATGGTGGATTCATGTCAAAGTATGGCAAAACCAACACAATAATGTAAATAAAATAATTAATTAATTAAAAAAATAAATTTCGAGCCAGCTTTTCCACTCTCTTCTTTCACCCTCAACAAGAGGCTCCTTCATGTCTCTTCATTTTCTACCACTAAGGTGGTGTCATCTGCATATCTGATTCTTCTCTTGGCAATCTTTATTCCAGCCTGTGATTCATCCAACCTGGCATTTAGCATGATGTATGCTACTTATAAATTAAACAAACAGGGTGACAATATACAGCCTTTTCTATTAAATCTACACTTATGTAATTCTTTGGAATTTTATGGTCCAGCAACAATTTGGTAGATTAGATAAGTATGATTCCCACTCTTTTGCTGTTGGAATTTCAGCATCATTCTTTCTGTCTGGTTTTAGGTGCTTGAGTTTTCTCCTATAGACTCTCGCCCAGCTCTTGCCATTTATTTTCCTTCTTCAAATTAGTTTCTTATGACCAAGAAAAAGCAAATACCTTTTGCTACCATGTGGAAGTTTCTTCTCTCTGCCCTATTTTATTTCAGTTAAGGTCAATATTGGTGATGTCTACATAATATCTCTTACTGGCAAAAGAAAGAACAGTTGTCAGCTTAGCCTTGAACTGACCACAGGCTTTTCTCTATTAACCCAGTCTAACACTTTTTCTTGTTGGCTTCTATATAGACCTCATATTTTATTTTGTTTATAATTCAGTTTGTTCAAGCATCATTGGAAGCATTTGCAAGTTACTTAATTTAAAAAAAAATTATAAAGCAGAAGTGCTCATTTATCTTGGGAGACATCAAAATGCCTTACTGGTTTCACAGCCCTCTATCAACCCACATCCTCTTTCTGTATTTATGGCCAATTCTAATCATATATAAAGGATAAAATAAAACTTATCTTTAGAATGTACAATTGAATATTAAAATTAGTGAGAATACAGATTTTCTAACAAGTTTGAATTCATAGTACTTAAGAAAATCACTTTACTTTCACCACTTTGCACATAATTTTAACTGAAGATAAAAAGCTAGATTTTTAAAAAATTCTAAAAAGATTTATAAAAACTTGATTTTCTTTCTATTTATCTTTTAGATTAATATTGTTTTGGTGAAACCTTTTGCTTATGATTGCACATTACTGAGATTATAAAAATAATACTTCCTAAAGTCAATCTCAAGATTTGCAGACATTATAGTGTTGCTATAAATTTTCTTGGTGGGGAGACTTGCTCAAATTTTCTCCCATCATTATCTCACTAAATAACAATTTCATGGATCTTTCTTCAGAGAACTTGCTCCAGAAATGCATGCTTTTTATCAGGAAGGCTTTAAATACATTGACATTGATCACAATTGAAGCATTTTAAATAAACATAAGTGATCATTCCCTGCAGTTGAAAGTCCTTCTTCCTCTCTCCTCACTTCCTCTTCAACCATATCTAAACTATCAACAAATTATGTGGCCTCTTTCTTTACCTTGTGTCAAGGTCATGGCAGCTTTTCATTGTCTCAGTCTAAAATCCATCTCTCTCCGAATGAAATCCAAAGTCCTCACATTAAACAATATGACTTAAGTAACTTGGGTTCCCTTCTACCTCTCCAGTCTCTTCTCCCACCACTCTCCCCTTAGCTCTCACTTGGCCTCCTTCCTGTTCAGTTCAGTTCAGTTGCTTAGTCTTGTCTGACTCTTTGTGACTCCATAGACTGTAGCATGCCAGGCTTCCCTGTCCATCATCATCTCCCGGAGCTTGCTCAAACTCATGTCCATCAGGTCAGGGATGCCATTTAAACATCTCACCTTCTGTCGTCCCCTTCTCCCTCCTTCAGTCTTTCCCAGCATCAGGGGCTTTTATAATGAGTCAGTTCTTCACATCAGGTGGCCAAGTATTGGAGCTTCAGCTTCAGCATCAGTCCTTCCAATAAATATTCAGAATTGATTTTCTTTAGGATTGACTGGTTGGATCTCCTTGCAGTCCAAGGGACCCTCAAGAGTCTTCTACAAGTCCACAGTTTGAAAGCATCAATTCTTCAGTGCTCACCTTTCCTTATGGTCCAACTCTCACATTCATACATGACTACTGGAAAAACCATAGCTTTGATTAGATGGACCTTTGTTGGCAAAGTAATGTCTCTGGTTTTAATAAGCTGTCTAAGTTGCTCTTAACTTTTCTTCCAAGGAGCAGGTATCTTTTAATTTCATGGCTGCAGTCACCACCTGCAGTGATTTTGGAGCCCAAGGTAATAAAGTCTGTCACTGTTTCCATTGTTTCCCATCTATTTGCCATGAGGTGATAGGACTAGATGCCATGATCTTAGTAATCTAGCCATGATCCTTGTTGTTAGCTGAACCCATAACCACTCCAATTACTGCACTGTCTGTTTCTTCTTCCTGAAACCATTCCCCTGAAGAGACTTGAAACTCACTCTCTCACTTTTTAAAATGTTTTTATTATATATTGGAGTATAGTTGGTTAACAATGTTGTGTTAGTTTCAGGTATACAGCAAAGTGACTCAGTTATACATATACATATATCTATTATTTTTCAAATTCTTTTCCCATTTAGGTCATTACAGATTATTGAGTAGGATTCCCTGTGCTATAGAATAGATCCTTGTTGGTTATCTATTTTAAATACAGCAGTGTGTACATGTCAATCCCAAATTTCCTAACTATCCCTCCCTCCCACTCGTCCCCTCAACCATAAACTCTGTCACTTCTCATACATTACTGCTTAAATTTGCCATATTAGTGATGCCTTTTCAGATCACTCCTCATAAAATAAAGCAGCACATCAGCCTATATCCCCATCAGCATGCTCTTTCCCTATTACCTGCACTCATCACTATTCAACCTACTATACAGAGTTAACAGATCACCATTTCTCTCTCTCTAGGATGACATCTCCATGGTGCAGGACTTTCTTTTGTTCTTTGCTGTGTTTTTTACCCAGTGCCAAGAGCAATAGCTGGAACATAGACTTCCAGGGCTCCATAATACAGTCATCCCTTGGTGTCTTCAGGATATTGATTCCAGGATTCCCATGGGTACCAAAATCTGCAGATGCTCAAAGTCCCTCAAGCATAAAATGGTATAGTATTTGCTTATCATTTCCTCCCACAGACTTAAAATCCTCTCTAGATTACTTACTAACTATTTTAATAATAGAGTGTAAATAACTACTTAAATAATTATTAAGTGCTATGTAGATTGTTGCCTATGTGCAGCAAATTCAAGTTTTGCTTTTTGGAAATTTTTTGGAATTTTTTACCCAGTATTTTTGATCTGTGGTTGTTGAATCTGAGGATGCAGAACCGGTGGACAGGGAGAGCTGACAGCACATGCTAAGTGAATGAATAAGTACACACATGTCTTACTTTTCGTTTCAGTTCAGCCTTTTCCTTCTTGGACTCTAAGATAATACATTAATTTTGCAACTTCTTTTCCTTCTAATTTCTGCAGAAAACAGGTTTCTCATTTTGTTATCTTCTTCACTAAATTCCTGCCTCAGAGATATTTGTCAGTTGGCAAATAAACCGGGACTATCAATTAGGCGATATGCTGAAATGCATAGGATAACATTCTATTACCTCTTATCAGTTGGATTAGACAGCATGTTAGAATAATTGGAATGAATCTCTTGAAAAGGTAGATTTTTGAACAGCTACACTGTGTTGTTTATGCTAAAGTGTGTTTTTGATTTATCCATTAGGTTTCATATCTAGAAATCTAGTCACTTAATTATTACCTGTATTTCTGTCCTTCAGCCAGTCAAGGCTGGATCTACAATGTTGGAGTTCCTCAAGCCCAGTGTAAGGTCAAGATTTGTGGCAGCTTAGCAGTATTGTGCATCAGTAGATAAATATTATGCACCTTCTAAGGCTGATTCTCTTTCTTTTATTTTTTTTTAATTTATTTAGTTTAATTGGAGGCTAATTACTTTACAATATTGTAGTGGGTTTTGCAATACATTGACATGAATCACTTTCAATATTTGTTCAGCAGAATTAAAGGCTGAGGCTGGGTTTCTTGGAGCAAAAAAAAAAAACAACCACACTAAGAAAAGACAGCTAGAAGGCTGTCTCCTACCCATTGTCATGTACACAATTCCATTTAAGCTCCAAACTTAGACCCTAACTGGGCAAAATGACAACTTTGCTTCTGCTTTTTGTCAGGCATCTTAGGAATACCTTGTGGGATCGCAACTGTCCTATCCCAAGTAACTTAACAAAAGTCCTTTCATCTCATATTATAGTCTCACACAGAGGAGTTCTATAAATAAACCTTTTCCAGCAGGGATGGTGGATTGTTCTGTGCCCCCATAGATCGGTGTCCTGGGTCGGGCCCCAGTGGGCTGATCGCTTATTGCAGCCAGGCCAGAATCTTACAGTGCAACCTGCTATTATTAATATTTAGGAAAAGGGAGAATGTTGCTGTTCTTGTCTAAAATGACATTTCTAGCCACTCAAAATTGAATCTAATCTCGCAACTTTGCTAATTGAATTAGCCCTTCGAAATAACAAGGATTTTTATTATTATCAGGAACAGAACTTAAGCTCCAAAAAGAAGATAGAAGCTTTTCCCCCCAAATCTAAATTAACACTTAAAGTGAAAGAAAATCATTTAACCAAGGATTGGTTAGCTAATAAGGGAATCCATCAACTGCTGTTGTGGTTCATTACATTTGTTTTGTTTTGCTTTTCATTTGCTTTTTCTGAGCAGGTTCTAAATAACCTCCAGAGTGGCTACTGAGGAGCTTTATTCAGTCCTATGGGCCATGCCAAGGGAGTGTGGGGGATTCTATCCTGCAGAGGTCAATGCTGATAGGAGCACAAAAGCAAAGACAGCAACGAAAGCTGGAGTGTTGGTGCCTTGATAGACATGACAAGAACGGGCAAGGACAGTGAGACAGCCAAGGTCAAAGCCCATGTAAAAGCTCAGTAAGCTTCACAGCTGCATTTGTTCACTTCTAACACCACTGTTTCCAACCAGTGAAGCTGTGTAGTGGGGAAGCTGGGCTATGTCTTAGTTTCAAAACAATAGGTTTCTCATCTATTCATGCCTTTCCTGTAGCAAACAGGAGTTGGGTTTGATAAAATTGCCTGTTTTTATCTCTTTCTTATTTTTTCATACTTGCTCAAGTAATTTTATTTAGCACAATTCCCAGAGAAAGCATTATGTCTCATGATTATGATTACATAGATAACACCCATTTTAATTCTTACTTTTATTTTTTACAGTACATTCTGGTTAGTTATCTATTTTAAATATAATAGTGTGAACAGGTCAGTCCCAAACTCACGATCTATCCTCCCCCCCGCCCCACCCCTTAATCATGGTAACCACAAGTTCATTCTCCAAGTCTGTAAGTCTGCTTCTGTTTTTTGAAAGAGTGGAAAAGGAAGAGGTTACTTGGACACCTGTCAACACCATGTAATTGTGTCCAGTATTGATTAGGGTCCAAATGGAGTCTCAGGACTCCTCAAGTAATCCCAAATCACCCTAAGCCCCCTGGTTCAAAAGCTGAGTGCTTTATTTCTATTCACACTTAAATACTTCTCACTCTAAAATTAAATTAATTTTGCTGGTATTAACCCAAAAGTCAGCTGCCAGCATACTTAAATCCTCCAGCCTCTCAGGGTTATCATTTGCTTCAAGATTTTAGTAAATTTGCTCCTAACTCCTACTCATTATAAAGTAGAAAAACCAGCCCCCACCAAAACTTGGGACTACTTAAAGTCACAAAGCTTCTGCTTCCACTGAATTCCATACATTTATCATTTTTTCCATGCTTAATCACCCCATTGAAAGTACCACAAGTCCTAAAAGCTCAGGGTATTACCAAGGTAAGGTAGTGATATTATACCACTTCACTTCATTTTTGGGTGAGCTGGCTGATTTTTCTCCTCATGAGTTATATTTGCATGCTTCTTTGTATGTCTTCTATTTTGGGCAGTTGCCCACACATTGTGAATTTAACCTTTCTGTGTCTGAATATTTTTTCATCCTATAAATAGTCTTGACTTCTCTTCTGCATGTGATTCTTTGGAAATGATTTGATCTTTTTGGGCCTTGCTTTTAAGTTTTGTTAGATGGGATGAAAAATAAGGGTAATGCTTCCCCAACAATGAGGTAAGACATTTTTAGAATTCCAGTCGATGCCCTGTGAACTGTGAGGTTTTCTACTGAGTATAGGTGCTATTTCCAACCCTGTGTGGTCTCTGAGCATTGTTCCTTCTAACTCTTCCATGTGATTCTTTCTCTGAATTCTCATTTATGTGCTGATTACTAACTGTTGAACCTTAAGGGGAACCCTCCACAAAACTCTGGAATTTTCTCTTCTTGCAACTCTTATTACCCAAATGTCCAGTATTCTCCTTTGTAGTTTCCCAACCAGGGATCAAAGCCAAGGCCCCTGCATTGGGAGCACAGAGCCTTAGCCACTAGGCCACCAGGAAAATCCCCAATATTCTACTTTGTAAAGTCTAGCTGCCTGGCTTCCCTGGACACACCATCCCATCTCTTCCACTTAGGAGTACAGCTGGCTCTGCCTGGATTTACTCTCCCTTATGCCTAATCTTCATACATGAAGCTGGAGAAATTTTAGGGCTACTTGCATTTTCCCAATTCTGACTGGTCACCATCCCCTGTTGTTGATTTTTAATGTTTTGTATGACATTGTTGCATATATTTTTTCACCTTACCTGTTTTTTGATGCAAGAGTAAAACCAACTCCTCTTATTTAATCTTAACTAGAAGCAGAAGCCCTCTGAAGCTATATTTGAAATTAATTCTATGAACCAACTACTAATCCCTGCATTTACACCCTCTCTCTGCATACAAGTTAAATAAGGAGGGTGACAATACACAGCCTTGACATATTCCTTTTCCTATTTGGAACCAATCTGTTGTTCCATGTCCAGTTCTAACTGTTGCTTCCTGACCTGCATACAGGTTTCCTAAGAGACAGGTCAGGTGGTCTGGTATTCCCATCTCTTTCAGAATTATCCACAGTTTATTGTGATCCAAACAGTCAAAGGCCTTGGCATAGTCAATAAAGCAGAAATAGATGTTTTTCTGGAACTCTCTTGCTGTTTTGATGATCCAGTGGATGTTGGCAATTTGATTTCTGGTTCCTCTGCCTTTTCTAAAACAAGCTTGAACATCTAGAAGTTCACAGTTCACATGTTGCTGAAGTCTGGCTTGGAGAATTTTGAGCATTACTTTTCTAGCGTGTGCTACTCCTGCTGCTAAGTCGCTTTAGCTGTGTCCGACACTGAGCGACCCCATAGACGGCAGCCCACCAGGCTCTGCTGTCCCTAGGTTTCTGCAGGCAAGAACACTGGAATGGGTTACTAGTGTGTGAGATGAGTGCAATTGTGCAGTAGTTTGAGCATTCTTTGGCATTGCCTTTCTTTGGGATTGGAATGAAAACTGACCTTTTCCAGCCCTGTGGCCACTGTTGAATTTTCCAAATTTGCTGACATGTTGTGTGTAGCACCTTCACAACATCATCTTTCAGGATTTGAAATAGCTCAACTGGAATTCCATCATCTCCACTAGCTTTGTTCATAGTGATGCTTCCTAAGGCCCACTTGACTTTGCATTCCAGGATGTTTGGCTCTAGGTGAGTGATCACACCATTGTGATTATCTGGGTTGTGACGATCCTTTTTGTACAGTTCTTCTGTGTATTCTTGCCACTTCTTCTTAATATCTTCTATTTCTGTTAGGTCCATACCATTTCTATCCTTTATGGAGCTCATCTTTGCATGAAATGTTCCCTCGGCATCTCTAATTTTCTTGAAGAGATCTCTAGTCTTTCCCATTCTATTGTTTCCCTCTACTTCTTTGCATTGATCACTGAGGAAGGCTTTCTTGTCTCTGTTTGCTATTCTCTGGAACTCTGCATTCAAATGGGAATATCTTTCCTTTTTTCCTTTGCTTTTCGCTTCTCTTCTTTTCACACCTATTTGTAACTTATATGCAGAGTACATCATGAGAAACACTGGGCTGGAAGAAGCACAAGCTGGAATCAAGATTGCCAGGAGAAATATCAATAACCTCAGATATGCAGATGACACCACCCTTATGGCAGAAAGTGAAGAGGAACCAAAAAACTTTCTTGATGTAAGTGAAAGAGGAGAGTGAAAAATGTTTGCTTAAAGCTCAACATTTGGAAAACTAAGATCATGGCATCTGGTGCCATCACTTCATGAGAAATAGATGGGGAAACAGTGGAAACAGTGTCAGACTTTATTTGGGGGGCTCCAAAATCACTGCAGATGGTGATTGCAGCCATGAAATTAAAAGACGCTTACTCCTTGGAAGGAAAGTCATGGTCAACCTAGATAGCATATTGAAAAGCAGAGACATCACTTTGTCAATAAAAGTCCATCTAGTCAAGGCTACGGTTTTTCCAGTAGTCAGGTGTGGATGTGAGAGTTGGACTATAAAGAAAGCTGGGCTCTGAAGAACTCATGCTTTTGAACTGTGGTGTTGGAGAAGACTCTTGAGAGTCCCTTGGACTGCAAGGAGATCCAACCAGCCCATCCTAAAGGAGATCAATCCTGGATGTTCATTGGAAGGACTGATGTTGAAGCTGAAACGTCAATACTTTGGCCACCTCATGCGAAGAGGTGACTCATTGGAAAAGACCCTGATGCTGGCAAGGATTGGGGGCAGAAGGAGAAGGGTATAAGAGAGGATGAGATGGCTGGATGGCATCACTGACTCAATGGACATGAGTTTGGGTAAACTCCAGGAGTAGGTGATGAACAGGGAGGCCTGGCATACTGTGATTCATGGGGTCACAAATAATCGGACATGACTGAGCCACTGAACTGAACTATACACCCTCTCTAGATTTGGGAAAATCCAGCTTTCTTGTCACCTTTTTTTGTAATCCTTCTTTTACCCCCTCCTCCACCTCATCTCTGGTAAAATGTATTATTTCCCATCTGATTTGGCTTATTTTTATGCTTGAATTCATCTTAGCATTTGTCGCAGACCTGGGTATTATTTTAAAAAGATATGTGGATCCTACAGTATTTTGGTAACAAAATACTAACAAATTATTTTTTAAACTATACAACATTAATACTTTTGCCACAGCTAGTAAAACTATGAAAAAGATATTTAAGAAGTTGTTGTTCATCCGCTAAGCTGTGTCCAGCTCTTTTCTCTCCCATGGACTACAATATGCCAGGCTTCCCTGCCCTTCATCATCTCCTGAAGTTTGCGGCAACTCATGTCTGTTGAGTCTGTGATGCTATCCAACCATCTCATCCTCTGTCATCCCCTTCTCCTCCTGCTTTAAATCTTTCCTAGCATCAACTGAAAAAGTAGATTTTATGAAAAAACAACAGATCGAACTTATGCTTTTTCTTCCAATATGTCTCTTGAATTACTGCTTTAGAAAATAAAACAGTAAAAAGATGTTAGAAAGGCATTGACACACTAATGAAGATAGTGTGATGGAAAGGACAGACACACAGACTAATGGAAGAGAATAGAGAGAGAACCCAGAAAGAGATCCACACAAATACTCCTAATTAAATTTCTACAGAGAGGCAAAAGCAATTCAACGGAAGAGGGTCATCCTTTTGAATGAATGGTTTTGGAGCCATTGGGCACCCACTAGAAAGAAAATAGCTTTGACCTGTACTTCACACTTAATATAAACTTTCACTGACAATTGATCTTAGACTTTAATGTAAAATTTAAAACTATAAAAACTTCTAGGAAACAACATAGGGGAAAAATCTAGAACTAGTAAAGAGCTCTTAGCCTTGACACCAAAATCATGATCCATAAAAGGAAAAATTGATAAATAAGGTCTCTTCAAAATTTGAAACTTTTGTTCTGCAAGAGACTCAGCTATAAGGAGGAAAAGACAAAGTAAAACCTTCAAAAAAATTGTTTGCAAGTTTCTTTTTTTTTTCTGATTTTTTTTATTAGTTTTGCCATACTATGACATGATATCGCCATGGGTTTACATATGCTCCCCCTCCAGAACCCCCCTCCTTCCTCCCTACCTCCTCCCTCCCCTCGGAAAACTCGGTGCACCAGCCCCGAGCATCAATCCTGGGCTGGTGATTGATTTCACATATGATAATTAACATGTTTCAATACCATTCTCCCATATCATCCCACCCTTGCCCTCATCCACAGAGTCCACGAGTCTGTTCTATACATCTGCGTTCCTTTTGCTGTCTCACATGCTGGGTTCTCGTTACCATCCTTCTGAATTCCATATATATGCGTTAGTATACTGTATTGTTGTTTTTCCTTCTGGCTTACTTCACTCTGGATAATAGGCTCCAGTTCCGTCCACCTGAGTAGAACTGATTCAAATGAATTTTTTTTTTTAATGCTGAGTAATTGTATCCAGAATGTATAAGACTTCTCAGTGTTTAGCATGAGAAAAAAAGCAAAAGAGCAATCCAATTATAAAATGAGCAAAAAGATATACACAGATGCTTCACCAAAGATAAACTACATGTAACAAATAAACACACAAAAGCATGTTTGGAATGTTTAGCAATTTATCACAAAGGCTGAAGTTAAAAAAAATAGTGACAATACAAAATGCTAGTGAGTATGCATAAAAATTTAAATACTCATATATTGCTGGGAGGAATGTACAACAGTACAGCCATCTGTAAAATAGTTTGATACTTTCCTTCTAACCTAGAAGTAGCATTGTCATGTAGAAAAAATTACATCTTGGGTACTTATTCTAGGGAAATTAAGACTTCCCACAGGAATCTGTACACAAATACACATAGTAGGTTTATTGTTAATTGCCAAAAACTGGAAACCTACTTTAATGTTCTCCATATGGATGATTCATTAAATTATTGATGTACCGTAATTTTATTACTACTCAGCAGCAAAAAGAAGGGGTTATTAATACATATTACAATTTTGTTGGAGAAGCCTCAAGGAAATGATGCTGAGTAAAAAGAAGTCAATCTCAAGTTACATACTATACTTAAATAATATTCCATTAATGAAATAACATATTAACAGCTATGAAGATGAATAGCAAATTGTTGTCAGGATTAAAGAGTGAGAGGAGAGGGGTAACAGAAGAGTCTTGTGATTTATAAAGGGGTAACAAGAGAGTTTTTTGATAGTAAAGCTGCATATTTTGATTGTGGTAGTAGTTACACAAGCCTATATGTGTGACAAATTGCATAGACACAAACACAAAATAAGCGCATCTATAACTGATGGATTATGAAAAAGATTTATGAATGGTGCCAATGTCAACTTCTTGATTTGTCAACTTCTTGGTTTTAATATTATATCAATACTATAGTTGTGTAAGATGCTAGTATTTGGGAGGCTGGGAGAAGTGTGCACAGAAGTTTCTTGTACATTTCTTTGCAACCTCCCATTAATCTATAATTATTTCAAAGATTTTAAAAAGCACTCCAAGATAAGAACATGGAAGAACTAACTGTAGATAATGACAAAAAATTTTTGAAAATTTGAAAAGAAGGTAACCAAAGAATATCTGGCTTAGTCAAACAGAGCTGAAGCCTAAGTTCACCGAATAGCAACCCAGTTTTTGCTTTGGATCCATCCTCATCCTAAGATATCTGCAATTCATCACACCAAATATTTCTGAAAGTAGTAAGGCATATAGTTCTGAAAACAGCAGGATTGGGGGAAGGTCTGATTAAGAAACTACCCAGCTCTCAGAATTCTCACTCCCTCTGTGTAGTAGGAAAAAGTCCCAGTGGAATTTTGGAGACTTATTTAATAGAGGGTCTTTAAACATAGTTCAGGGTGGAAGTAATGTACTAAACAGGGAGATTAAGAAAATTAGAAGTATTTGATGATATTGAAGGTAATTGAGAATTTTTCTTAACCAACCTCATTCTTTATTTCTTCCATCTATGATAAAACAGCAGCCAGCCTTTACAGTCTTGCTATTATACATCTTATTCAAATCGCTACAACAAAAGATTACAGACCAGGGGGCTTCCCTGGTGGCTCAGATGGTAAAGAATCCTCCTGAAATGTGGGAAACTTGGGTTCAATCCCTGGTTTGGGAAGATCCCCTGGAGGAGGGCATGGCACCCCACTCCAATATTCTTGCCTGAAGAATCCCGTGGACGGAGGAGCCTGGAGGGCCACAATCCATGGTGTCACAAAGAGTCAGACATGACTGAGTGACTAAGCACACACAGGTAGCTTATAAAAGACAGAATTTACTCCTCACAGTTCTGGAGGCAGGAAGTGCAAGATGCCAACATGGCTGGGTGACTAGAAGATTCTCTTTCGGGTTGCAGACTGCCAACTTTCCTCTTTTCCCTCACACAGTGGAAGGGACAAGAGAGCTCACTCTGGCCTCTTCTACAAGGACATTAATAGCATTCATTACAGTTCCACTCTCATGATCTAATCACCTCCCAATGGTTCCATCTCCTAATATCATAATATTGGGTATTAGGATTTCAACATATGAATTTTGAAGGATAAAATAATTTAGACTATAACAGTAAATAAATATTATTCACTTCTGTAACAATAGTATATGTTTATTAGGTTTTATTCTCACATAACTTTTGATGTTAAAGGTAATTCCTTCTTCATTGTATTTAAACTTATTTATCTTTTTATGCAGTTACCACTGCTTATTTTTTTAATTCTCTAACAGATATCTGTTAAACACCAGCCAATAATTTTCCAAAGGCTTAAATACTTCAAAGTATCTAACAATCCCCTATCATTTAATTTTGTTGTTGTTGTTCATTTATTTTAATTGATGATCTGCCTCCTACAGACATCTATTCCTTGCTTCAAATTAAACTAATAGCTTTTCAGGCTTAAAGCACATTAATCATGCCAAAGTGATCCCTTTTTTCTCTCCTGTAATGAAGACATTTGTCCCTGAATCCTCTTTTTCTCTTTCCTACTTTACTATCTAATTTTTCATGAATTATAAATTTTTGTGACTTCCTAACATAGGGTATATAAGAGATAAGTTTTTTAAATTATTGTATATCTGAAAATGACTTTATTCAATCTTTATATTTGAATTGATACCTTGGCTAGGTATAATATTAGAGGTTGAAAATAATTTTCATCAGAATTTTTAATACCTTTATTCTACTGTCTTTTGCTTTTTAGTGTTACTGGTAAGAATATTTATTTTGTGAATGTTTTAAAGTCTTCCCCTTAACTCCTGCTGCTGCTAAATCACTTCAGTCATGTCCAAGTCTGTGCAATCCCATAGACGGCAGCCCACCAGGCTCCCCCGTCCCTGGGATTCTCCAAGCAGGAACACTGGAGTTGGTTGCCATTTCCTTCTCCATCCCCTCAACCCCAGGCATACTTAAATTTCATGATAATAAGCCTTTGTATGACTACTTCATGCCATTAATTTTACTGGGCATTTAATGGATTTTTTTAACTTAAAGATACATGCCTTTTAGTTTGGAAGCAATTTTGTTTTATTCTTTTGACTATTTCCTCTCCTCTATATTTCCTTCTTTCTCTACTACTTCTACTGGTTGGATGTTAAACCACTCAAACTAATCCCTTAATGTTCTGCTTTTTTAAAAAATATTATTTTCTCGTTGTTTATGGGCTTTTATAGATTTTCTATGAAGATTTCTAATAACTTTTTTCTACTGTACTTTAATTGCCAATTTCTTTTCTCTGATTTCCTTTAAAAGTAGTTTCCTGCTCTTATCTTATGAATGTAATATTATATGATATATTTGTCCATTTTAAGTGAGTTCCATTTTCAGAAACCTTTGTTTATTTTGGTATCTCCTTGTCATGGGAGACCTGGATTTGATCCTTGGGTTTGGAAAATCTCCTGGATAAGGGAAAGGCTACACACTCCAGTATTCTGGCCTAGAGAATTCTATGGATTGTATAGTCCATTGGGTCTCAAACAGTGGGACACGACTGTCATGGGAAAGGATTTCGTCTCATATATGCTACTCCTTTAGGAAATATTTGTATATAAGACCCAAGTTCAGAAAGCTCTGTGTTGTAGGGGAGAATACTAGGGCAGGGGAACAGGACTCAACTAGTTGACTTCATTTAGAGTGAATTCCTCCATGTCTTTAGGAAATGCCCAAACACCTAGAAGTCTTTTTATCTAGAAAAGTTTTTCAGTGCTTTTCCCCACTGACTCCAGTTTTCTGTGAGGCAAAGATAAACATGGAAACCAGTATCTTGGAATTCCTCAGGGCTGAGGAAAGGGGCTATAGTAGTGTAAGGGATACACATAGATCTATTTTTATCACCCTGCTTTCACCTTAAAATGCTATGTCTCTTGAGTGACATTGAGTTTCATTTATTTTAGTGTGCATTTTTGAAAGAGTTAAGATACTTTAAACAATAACTTGCATGTTTGGTCTTTGCCCTCCACTTTTCATCTTACCTGCTTCCCCATATACAGAAACTCTTGGAGGATCTGTGAGGTAAACAAGCTCATTTCCTATCATAACAACCTTATGTGGTTGGTTAGCTTTTGATGGTCTCTGCTCTGCTATGTCAATGATCCTTCTTTCCTTCATCTCATTTGACTCTCTAAAAATTATTCTAATGGTTTTTTTTAATGGAATTTCTTTTATAAACCTTTCCTGTCCCCAGTATCCTCACCACCCACCACCCTCAATCCTTTGTTTTACCCACTACAATCTGAGCATAATATGCCTTCTTGAGTGTTCTCTATGGTCAGGTCTTTTTTCTGTGTTCAGACATGCTATGATCATTTCTACCTTAGCCCTACTTCAGAAAGTAGCTTCAATTCCCATCTTTACTGTTCTTTGCCAGCAATATGCTACCCCAATATCTCTACATTTTTAGTTGCCTTTAGTCCTCAGGTTTTAGTGTCAACCTCTGTAATGAACTTTAAGTTCAAAGATGGTAAGATCAGGTTCCTCTTGTTCATCATGGCATCCTCAACACCTCTAACACAGCTGTGACTTGAGTAGCTTCACAATAAATAATTAAAAGTGAATGAACTGAACTCTATACTTTAAATGGGAAGCTCTCCAATGCAAGGTATGGGTGGTATAGCATTCATTTATGTAGATTACAGAATCCAGCTAAATGTACTTATATACTTTGGATGAAAGACACAAATATTCTGCAGATGCTGAATGAATGAACGGAGAGATGGATGACAGGCATAGAAGGTTTACTATTATTTTTTCCTCTGATGAAAAACACATGATTACTTCTAGGGAAAAGTTTGCTTCTGAATAACAAGAGTGGCAACCATTGTGAGGTCAACTCTTTGAAAAGTAGATTGATATCTATAAACTTAAGGCTTAACTTTTAGCAACCTTAAGCACACACTTATTAAAGTTAAGCAATCCTAGTAAGACTTTGTACCCAGAATCTACAAATCAAAAACCTGAGAAATCAAGCCATCAATTGTTTTGTAGTTTAATGGGAGATTCTACAAAAAATATACTTCCTTTTCAAATATTTCTTCCATAATCAAAATGAGTACACCAGTAAAATGTTTATGTCAGTTACATGTAATAACAATGGGATTTAGAAGTGAAATTGGGAAATAATAATTAGAAATTTGGCTTAAGCTAAAGTTAAATAGAACTCTCTTTAGAAGGTTATCAATAGAATAATGTTCAAAAAGTCTGAACGTGAAACAGCAAAGTTTGAAACTTAACGAAAATCAAATACCAACAGCAAGGAAGGCAAACAAAATCCTCAACGTTTGCAGACAAAACAACTGTGAAACAGGAAGTAATTCTGAGAATTTTTCAGCATTTTCTTCTTTGTACAACTTCCTCTAAATATAGTGATACTCCTTTCCATCAGTCAGTCTGAATTTATCTGCTATCAAATGTTCACAAAGAAATTAAAGCAAGAAGCCATTGCTAACAAAAATTTCCTTCTCTTTTTCTCTCTTTAAATTGCCTGTTTAAAACATGTTTTAGGGACTAAAAATAATCTTCCTCAAAACCCGTATATGTTTCAAGATAGAAACTTGAACCAAATGCAGTTTCATTTTTTTTGGAAAGTGAAGATTTACACTGGTGAAATGTTTGGATGAAAATACATATTATTTTTAAGTACTAACATGTGTGTTACAGAAAATGTTCTAGAAGATTGAGAAATGGAAAGCTACCTCAGGGTAGAGCAGTCTCATGAATTAGGCTGGATTTATGAAGCTTTAGAATATTAAGAGGTTTGAGTAATCAGAGAGAGAAGAGAAACTAAATGAGCTCTGAGAGCAATATACATGTTACAAGAGGAAAGAGTAGCCTGATAGTAAATGGAACCCTATCATTTACTATCATTTACTATCACAGATTCAAACAGATCACTGAAGAAGAGAAGGAGATATTGTTTTTTTTTTTTAAATTGCTGGTGTTAGGATGTAAGGATGCTGACTGGATTTCAATGTCACCCTTGCTGACAGTGGGGAATCAGGTCATTAGAGGAGCATGTTTGTTAAGGCCGTTTGTTTGTTAAGCCTATTTGTTGAGGCTCTTGGGGGTCTGGCTAGTGAGACCAGATTGAAAGATGTAATAGACATCACAGGGTGGTTTAGTATTTATTGCCTCTCTATTTCTTTTTGGCTCTAAATATACAAGTGTTAACAGCGCTTGGATTGTTTTCTTGAAGAGGTGCATCTTCTGGGATGCGTCCGATGACTAGCTTTATGTGTCATTATAACAGAGGAAGGGCGAGATGACCTTTCTATCCACTTAAGGGTTCTTTGCCATTTGAAGAGAAAGTAAAATCTCTCATCTTACAAATTCAGTGGTGCTACCTACTGTCTGAGCCACCGGAGCAAAAGTATACAGCAACTGAAAACATTTCTTCAAGTCACTGCAGCCCAGGTCAAGAGCAATACAGGGTAACTGACTAAGATCTGTTATTGTATTTAGTGCGTGGATTCTTTCAACTTATTAATAAGTGTGACATGGTATAAAAACAGGGAGGGGAAAGTCAAAATTCAATCTGGAGAAAAATATTAAAAATAAAACAGAAACATACAAGCAAATTAGAGAGGATTTATAGTTGATAAAAATCTGGACTTTCAGAGACACATTGTATTGTTTCTAGTCTAGATATTTGTAAGTTGGAGGCTGTGACTGATCACTGAAAATAAAAAAAAATAGGAGAATTATGAAACATATTTTTACTGGCATTATAGGTTAACCTTTCATGCTTTGCTTATATTGTAAATGATACTCATATTCACTGTAATGCATTTTCTGTATGAAGTGCTGAGCAAACAACTTTATTTTCTATGTATTTATAAATACATGACTATGTTCTATAAAATTACATTATTTTAAAAAATAAGTGACACATTTTCTTACAGGATATTTTGTTAACTGAGCTTTATGTTTTTATTGGTCAAGCAAAATGAATTTGAGTTGCTTTGACATAAATTTTATATCTGAAACTTACTTATTAACTTACAAGTTTCATGGGAGTCTATTTTGTTTATTTTGATCAAAAAAGAGATATTATCTTTAAAAATAAAATTAATAAATTCAGGTGCATAAAATGAAATATAATGGTTAAGAAACTTTTAAACTTTCCATGAATCTAATGTGTCAGGGAACATTTGGCAGGAGGCTTCCTGTGTGCTGTTTTCTGATGTTGCTTATTAATCCCTGAATATTCAGAGATGAGTGGAGAGGCATACCTCTCCCAGGGACAAAAGGAATGCATACATTCTTAAAGTAAAACTAAAATTACAGCCTTCTTCCTTTTCTGTTAGGGAAAGTGAGTTTTACAACTCCCTCTCTTAGAGATGGATTCTAGCCTTATGTTTCCTGTATGTTTTGTAAGATTCTTGGTCCCAAGACAGCACAAATATACCGACATTACATTGAATAAACACCTTTACTCCATCAGAGTCTTGGTCCCCATGTCTCTATTCATTTCTCTCTTTCTCTCCTTTCTCTCCTCCTTTATTTTCTTATTCTCAACTCTGTACCCCCAAGCCTTGGGCCATTAAAGGGCCATAACACTAATGCAATTTCCATTCCATTTGTTGGAAAGATTGAATTTTGACTTTCCCCTCCCCATTTTTATACCATGTCACACTTAGTAATAAGCTAAAGAATCCACACACTAAATACAATAACAGATCTGAGTTAATTACCCTGCAATGCTCTTAACCTGGGCTGTGGTGACTTGAAGAAATGTTTTCATATACTGGTGACATGTTTAGACAGAAACATATAGTATTTTAAATTACTAATGAGTGTATTATGGTAAATGCTGTAGAAGTAGGTGGATTTCACATCTTCTATACATATTGGAATTACACTAGTTATTTTAACTTTTCATTGGCATGCTCCTTTACTTTCTTCAAATTAAATAAACTCAAAATAATATTATTATCTGATGCTTAAGATAGTGCTTGCAAAGACATTTAAAGAAAACATGCTGCTTATTTCTGTAGAAATCATGATGTGTCATGTCAAGTGAGAGGTTGAGATCACCAAAAGTGTACTATTCTCCTGCCTCTTACTTCTTTAAACTTAACCATTGTCCTACCACTTACCACTTTGTCTTTTTCACATCCTTCTGCCACTTTTGTTGTTAGGAGGAAGGAGGAAGAGTCAAAAAAAAAGGGATAAGATAGGGGTAAATCACAAGATCCAGAAAAGGTTAGGAAAGAATTTGGAGACATTCTCAACTCTTTATAAATGGAGGTGAAAGAATTCAAAGCAGCTATATTTATTTAATGACATCCATATTGGGCTTCCCAGGTGGTACTAGTGGTAAAGAACCTGCCTGCCAATGCAGGAGACATAAAAGATGCAGATTCAACTGCTGGGTTGGGAAGACCCTCTAGAGGAGGGCACGGCTACCCACTCCAGTATTCTTGCCTGGAGAATTCCATGGACAGAGGACCCTGGAGAGCTATGGTCCACAGGGTCTTACAGAGTTGGGCACAACTGAAGCAACTTAGCATGCCAGCACATACATAAGACAATAAGAAAAAAGATCCCACATGCCAGAGTGGAGCATCAATTCCTACTCCTTTTTTCTCTTCCCCTCCCATCCCCCAAACATGCTTCACAAACAGCATTCCATATTCCTGGGTTCAGACACAGAAATGAGCCCAAACCTACTTGAAGATGAAAGTTAGCCTTACAGAAACTAAACCAGGAAGTCTGATTTTGGCAAGCCATATCTCTTCTTTGTTTTGCCCCTTCTCCTCACTCTGTTTTTTTCCAGATAGCCTGAAATTTCAAGAGGGCCCTGGATGCATCTCGGCTGCCCTTCTCTGCCCTACTTTTCCAACAAGTCCCCAAATAAGATGTATCTTTATGTCATCCATGAATGATCTCAACATGAGTGAATAACTAAATGAATTACCAAGTATTAATCTAGTAGTACTTTTTAAGAAAATTCTTTATGGAAATGTGTTAAAGAGATGGATAAAATAAGAACAATGAAAACTTAGAACACAAAGTCTGATAAAATGTAAGAAAATATTCGGCTTTGAGAAAACTCTTAAATCCCAACATGCTAGAGGTCACAAACTCTGTCAGACGTGATTAGAATTATGGAGGGAGGAACTTTTGTTCTGTATGGCAGAAGTCAGCAAACCATGACTTGTGTACCAAATCCAGCCCACCGCCAATTTTGGTAGATAACATTTTATAGATTAATAGGCAAATAAAGTTTCACATTATTCTGTTCTTTAGAGTATTGACTGCTTTCAGGCTTAATGGCAGGGTCAGTGAAGACCATATGGCCCACAAAGCCTAAAATATTTACTATCTGGTCTTTGTTAGAAAAAGTTTGCTGACACCTGCTCTATAGAAATAATGACACTGAAAATTATGGCAAATCTTTTATCTTATTTCTTGTCCTTTTTTTTTTTTTTCTTTCCAATTTCTTTCTTTAAGTGTAGGACAGAGGAATGTAGACTTAGCCAGGAAATCTTACTTTAAAAACTGAAAGAAATGAATCATGGTCATCTTGAAACATCTTCAATTTCTGCTGCCTCTACACTATAGACATAATTGAATGAGAGTTTGTAGTGATCCTCTTGCTTTGGCTATGTAACTCCAAATCAATTCTTATTTGGCCTCCTTTAATTACTTCTAATGACTGATCATTGAACATACTGGAATTTATTCTTAATACAGTACAGAGAAACGCATATTTTCTTCTTATCTTATACCACTAATGGATCATGTGTATAAAAAAGGAGGTATAGACGTTTACAGTTTATAAATATTTTCTGATGTTACACAAAATGTAACAAAAGACCTGGGTCATCATTATTTTGATTGAACTTTAAAGTAATAAAGTGGCCAACACTTTTCGAATATTAAACTTTCTGGTACATCAGTAGCCAGTTCCCCATCTTTGCATTTCCCAAAGCATGTTTCCCAGAAATTGTTTTATGTAAGTAGATTAAGAGAGAAAAGGATAAGCTTAGGAAAGGCAGAGTTAAATGAATGTCCACCTTGCAGGACCTCTCAGAGCATTTCGTATGAAAATACTCATAGTTAATTGCAAGGAGAGAGTAGGGCATGCTTTTCCCTTTAATTCATTTATTTGTTCATTTATTCAATAAATATTTCTTGAGTTTCTATTCTGTGCCAAGCACTGTTCCAAGCATTAAGAATATAGCATTTCAAAAAGTTCAAAGGTTATGAAGATTTGGACTATATCAGAGGTTTAGAAAGTCTTGGAAAGAATTCACAAAGGAAAAAAATTGTGAAGGTAGGTGAAGTTATGATATGCAAAGTTTTATAGAGGAGAAGCATTCTAGTAACTAGAAATACATGACTAGCAGATACGTCTAGAATGAGATTGATGGTGGTTTAATGATTTAGTTGCTAAGTGATGTCCAGTGTTTGTGACTCCATGGACTGTAGGTTCTCCTGTCCATGGGATTTGCTAGGCAAGAATACGGGAGTGGGTTTGTATATCTTCCTCCAGGGGATCCTCCTTTCCCAGGGATTGAACCCACGTCTCCTCTTTGACAGGATTCTTAACCGCTAAGCTACCTGGGAAGCCCCAGCATGTGGTTACTACACACTTACTCAATGTAACTGAATTACAGGGCATGAGCCAATTGCAAGGGCATAAGGAAATCCTCTGCTTTGAAATGGCACCTTGTGTAAGTTGTCAATTTGTACATGTACAAGTTCATACACGTGTGCATACCACACACTAAAGTGCTGCAATAGATTTCATTTTGGTGCCAAGGATTGAAAAACGGCATTCCACCTCTTTCTCTGCCTATAATATTGAATTCATGTTTGTGTGCCTGGTGAGCAGATTTGCAAGCTAAAGTAAATCTCACCAAATGGACTGATAAAGAAAAAAAGCTTTATGCAAGGGAACTGCAAATGGAAAATAATACTCATAACGTAGACCGAAGCAAAAGAAAAGAAAATGGTAGAGCAAATATTTCCTATTCCTTGTAGAAACTCTTTCTTAGTCAAATCACAAGATAATGATGATGACCTAGTGATACCTGTCAAGGTTTCAGCCACAAAGTTGAAATTATGTAGAAGATCACTGAAAAGAAATTGTATCCATCACTGTTAATAAAAAATTCACATTCTAAGTATATGCTTTGTTTTTTATATCAGTTAATGAGGTTTAGAAGACAACATGATAGCAAATGTTTAAAATTTGGGCATTAAGAGTTATTTTTAGTGACAACCAAAAGGCTTTTGCTTTGGTACAATTTAAAGTAAAATATATAATGATTCAAAACAGGTTTATCTCATCCACATGAAATTTCATATTTGTGCATAATAATTTTCCTTAGAATTGGACATGTTTACAATTTATAAATAAACTTGAAAATTATATGTATTAAAGATATATGCTAAGCATACTTTCAAAGATTGGATGAGCAATTAACAAGGTTTGAAAACACTCCCTGGTAGATGGCAATTTTAGGCAAGTGATACATATATTATGTGTATATTTCCTCTTTTTATTTTTTAAGACTTGAGCTGATTAACTCACCCTTGTTTAGCACATATTCTTTTTTAGATTCCTCCAGATGTTTGAAATGTTTTGAATAAACTGAGGAAAATATAGCCAGCCAGTTGTAAGATTATTAAACATCTAATGCTTTTTGTTAGAAATCAGGTCATTTGTTAAGCCAAATATTTTTTAAAAAAGGTTTTCTCTTCAAATTAGAATGAATAAAATTGTAGATCTTGTAAGACATAAAGCCATTAAAGCACTCTAGCAGGCTGGATTTTCCATTAGCTCCTTTCAAATTCTTTCAGTCCTTCACAGAAACCCAAGTTTCATGTAAAAGAGCGATTTACCACTAATCAGCAGTTCCAGTGACATTGAAGATGTGTTTATATGTTCTAAAAGTAGTTTAATTAGATGCTACTCTAAGATTTGCCACGTGACACAAGCTAATAAGATTATTTTGAAACATGTGTTGAACTACCGGGCTTCATTTACTGAAAATTAGAACAATTTATATTATAGGATAAATAATCAGCCATTTACCAAAGCTAGTGAAAGAATCTCCTTTGGCATGACCATTGCAAAGGTCAAGATGTGGTGAAATGTATAAGAAGACTTCCTTGAAAGTATTAATCACATATCCTAAATATTAATAAATAGACACCTCCCCACCCTGCCATTAGTGCAGTCTAGGGTCTAAAATAGCAGTAACAAAGGCTGTTGACTTTCCACATGGATGTGTATCTGTAGCTGTTAGGTGCACAGCCTAACCAGGGTTTATTGGCTGTAAGACCCCAAGTTACTTAAACCACCATGCTTGCATTTCCTATCCTTGAAGTGGAAACAATAATAAAATCTTTTTTATATAGTTGTTGTGAACTGATTAAATAAAAAGAATACAAAGAAAGGTTTTGTCAAGTAGAGGATTTAATTTTATTAAGCAGTGATTTAATTTTATGGTAAACATAACCAGTTAAATTATGCTGTCATACTTAGTATTTTGGCTTAATTGTGTATTAGCAGAGATGAAGAAACTTCCAGGTGTGGTAACATCAATGTAAACCAAGGTTTTTACCCTCTATCAGGAATTTTTTTAAAAATATATGATGAATAAAATTTATTTGAATTGATGTGATATTTCCCCTAAATCTCTCCTATACTGACCGGTGACTAAAATGTTTTATAGCCAGTGTCATGATCATGTGTGAAAAAGATCCTCCAGTTAATACATTTTAAAGTAAGTAATGTTGATTGCCAAAACTGGAACTGTCTTCAGGGCCAGCTGTAATAGCTCATGTCTTCATTTTTTTTTTTTTTGTTTGTATCCTAAACTGACGTCATAATTTAAAACATGAAGTTGAAATAAACAAAGTCAGGATGTAGATGCTGGGCCTCATGCTTCTTGCTTGGACTGAAATTACCACTACATAAAAAATTACATTGCCAAAAATACATGAATAAATAATATATCAACTCTTAAGTAACAGAAACATGTATTGATTCAAACTGATAATGAACTTTAAAGTCCAAAATACCATCAAAGAGTGGCATTTATGAAAATACAGACAACCCCTTGAAAGTCAAGTCAATCCAATTCAACCAACATGCCTCAAGAGTCTGTTGAATCCTCAGCATTTTACCAGCTTTGTGCAGTCTTTTAAAGCTGGTGGAAGCAGCTCTATTAGCCAATATGAAGGACCTAGTGGCAACCTTTTTGCAAATCTTTCCTTGTCATTCATGCTTCTGCTCCGCTTTCTGCAGGTATGTGCTTGTGTCTGACATTTTTTTTCTTCTTTGTATCTTACTTTCATAGTCAAAAATGAGAGCTGGCCTGTTTAAGGTATTTTCTCTGAGAACTGTGCCTCCTTACTAATGTGCAGGAAAACAATGACCTTGAATACCACACTAATAGATGACAAAAAAAAAAAAAAACCAAAAACAAAGGTCAGCACATGTTTTTCTTCTAGACTTTTACCTCAGTATAGATCAGCTATATTATCGGTGTCCAGCTGAGAAATCTAGGGTTCTACAGGATCAGGTGTAGTAATTTCCCAGCAATACTAGTATAGAATAGAAAGTATAACAGAGTTCCTGGGCTTCCCAGGTGGCTGAATAGTAATGAATCCACCCACAGTGCAGGAAACGCAGGCTCGATCCCTGGGTGGGGAAGATCCTCTGGAGAAGGAAATGGCAGACTACTCTAGTGTTCTTGCCTGGGAAATCCATGGACAGAGGAGGCTGGTGGGCTACAGCCCATGGGGTTGCAAAAGAGTCAAACATGACTTAGTAATTAAACAGCAACAACACAACAGAGTTCCTACTGAAATATAGCTTTGATTCTATTTGTCCTTTAGTTTATACAGAAGGAGGTGAAGCCATACCTGCAGTTTCATGCCCAGGTAAGGCTAAGATTACCACTCAGCGGTACCATTGCGCATTTTCACACTCTCATTAACCCAGCTTACCAATGGTTCTGAACTAGGTTCTGTGCTACATCATAGAGTTTCTCCCTTCTTTAATATACCTTGTGCTTGCATGCATGCCAAATCTCTTCAGTTGTGTCCAACGCCATGCAATCCTATAGACTGCAGCTTGCCAGTGTTCCCTATCCATGGATTCTCTGGACAAGAATACAGGAGTGGGTTGCCATGCCCTCCTCCAGGAAATCTTCCCAACCCAGGGATCAAACCTATGTCTCTTATGTCTCCTGCATTAGGAGGCATGTTCTTTACGACTAGTGTGCCACCTGGGAAGCCCCTTTAATATAAATCAGATAAAGCCAATTCTGGTTAATAAAGTCCACTCCCTGTATCAGATAGAATAACTTAGTTATGATTTTCTAGCAGTTGAACCCATCATATTTTGAAGGAATCTCACATTAGTGTGAATTACAGCAGGAGGCCAGATGCTATCTCCTCTAGAGAATATATGAGAAGGTCATCCCCATCTCCATCTCACTGCCCAGCAGCTGTGGAACAAGGGAGTAACCTATGTTCTGCTACCCGAATGTTCCTACTTGTAATTTGTATTTTGAGTAAATGATATTAAATAAAGAGGCCATTTAGAAACTGTATACAGTGGCATTGTAGTTCAGTGACCAATATCAAGTAACTAGCAGGAACACTTCTCAAGTGCTCCCATCCTTGTAATGACACTGCTTTGCGTTACATTCGATATTTCCTTGCTGATTCCTTTCGTCTAGCTCTTCTTGGTTACAGACAGCTTTTTGAAACTGTTTACAGCATTATTACCTGTTCTATGAGAATCTGTGACATTCTTCCTTTTTGACTTAAATGTCACCCATCAGAATTTAGTCTTTGCTTGTTTTTCTCAACTTAGTTCTAACTATGTGCTGTGCTGTGCTTAGTCACTCAGTCATGTCTGACTCTGCGACTGTAACCCGTCAGGCTCCTCTGTCCACGGGGATTCTCTAGGCAAGAATACTAGAGTGGGTTACCATTTCCTTCCCCAGGGGACCGACCCAGGGATTGAACCCAGATACCCCACATTGCAGACAGATTCTTTACCAGCTGAGCTACCAGGGAAGCCCATTCTTAACTATGGTGGTGATGGTTTAGTCGCTAAGTCCTGTCTGACTCTTGTGACACTATGGACTGTAGCCTGCCAGGTTCCTCTGTCCAGGAGATTTTCCAGTGGGTTACCATCAAACCCAGGTCTCCTGCATTGCAGGCAGATTCTTTCAACTGAGCTACAAGAGAAGCCTATTCCTAACTATACCCTTCAACAAAAACCATACTATAGTCAGACTGCTTGTCATCCTCCCAAAACTTTCTTGTAACAAATGGCTTTTTCTCTCTCCCTGTGCCAAGTCACCTCTTGAAATTTCTTCCATTCTTGAAGTTCACTTTTGTGTGAATTCAGCCCTCTCAAATTTGGAATGATCAGTTCCCTCACTAATGAGAAGGCAGTATGCTATAGTGGAAGACTGCCTTGAACCTATGTCAATGACATTCTATTGCACTTAATTTGGACTCTGTAGTTCATTTATTCCAGAGTAATGTTTAAATTTATTTAAGGTGGAGCAATTCAAAAGTTATGAAAAAACTGTATGCACTCATCCAGTCCATATCATTCCATGTTTCTCTAGAGGTGACATTAAATAAAGAATTCTTTGTGAAGTAGTAATGTTCAGTGTATCAAATTTTAATTTTATAAAGTTAAAGTAACTCATAGTAGTAACTCATAGCATTAAGCATCTGAGGTTAAACAAACCTCAAAAGCAAAAAGAGATGAGATGTTTTTCTTTTCAGATGACTTGAATAAATTTTATTAACAGTCCACAAGTACTTAACATATTTTTCAGTTTTCTGTTGACCTGAGGTCTGATCACTCATGTTCAGAAAAGAAATGTAGCAGGAAACATCAGTCTATTCTATGAGCACCTGTGATAGTTTCAATAAATTATTTTGTGACTTCAATTAACCAGAGTCATTTTCTATTTTTTTTGTAACCAGAAAACCTAAACTGGGTTTTTGCCCTGGGTTCTATTCAAAAACCATCTACCCCTGTATTTCATAGAGAATCAAATCCACAGTAATCAGTTTGACTTTTAAAACCACCACATATGCCTGAAAAAATAATATAGTAATTTAAGGCAGCACTGTAAGATCTGACAAGGCAACTAGAAATCCAAAAACTGTTTCCAATAATTAGTATTGTCAATCTTCTCTTACAGAACTTTTGTTATGATTCTTGGAGCTAATTGACAGCAAGCCTTGACGACCTTAGGGGGAGGAAGGGATAAAAAAAAATTAGACTAGAACAAGAGAAAAGAAGTGTGATCCAAACAGGTGTATCAGGCTATCATTTTGAAGTCATTGGTATGTCTAAGACTTGAAAAGTGAAATCTCTTAGAAAACTGATTTTCAGTAATAAAAGTTATTTGGTTGAAGAACCAAGTTTTTTGGCTCTGTGCTGAGTATAGCTCATTTGCCAACTCCCGACTCCCACCCGGATGTGATTATTAAGTTGTACTGTGCTTTTGGAAAGCAGTGTTGGGGACTCTCTTCAGAAAACTACGTATCATATAGTGCCTGTTAGCATAGTTATTTGCTTCACAGATTAAAGAAAACAACTTAAATCTAATTGCCCTGCTTCATCATTTGTCTCTAGCCAACAAACCCACAAAACTTCATTCCAGGCAGTAAGAGATGGGTATTAGACATGTATTGGGTAGGAAAATGTGATAAATATGTAATGTAGATTATTGGGTTAGCTTTCATCCCTTCTTTTGGTATTGATTCTCCTTGAATAGAAATCAGTTGAGTTCAGTCCAGTTTAGTCACTCAGTCGTGTTTGACTCTTTGGGACCCCATGAACCGCAGCACGCCAGGCCTCCCTGTCCATCACCAGCTCCTGGAGTCCACCCCCAGCTCCTGGAGTCCACCCAAACCCATGTCCATCCAGTCAATGATTCCATCCAGCCATCTCATCCTCTGTCATCCCCTTCTCCTCCTGCCTTCAATCTTTCACAGCATCAAGGTCTTTTCCAATGAGTCAGCTCTTCGCATGAGGTGGCCCAAGTATTGGAGTTTCAGCTTCAACATCAGTCTTTCCAATGAACACCCAGGACTGATCTCTTTTAGGATGGGCTGGTTGGATCTCCTTGCAGTCCATGGGACTCTCAAGAGTCTTCTCCAACACCACAGTTCAAAAGCATCAATTCTTCAGCTCTCAGCTTTCTTTATAGTCCAACTCTCACATCCATATATGACTACTGGAAAAACCATAGCCTTGACTAGATGGACCTTTGTTGGCAAAGCAATGTCTCTGCTTTTCAATATGCTATCCAAGTTGGCCATAACTTTCCTTCCAAGAAGTAGTCGTCTTTTGATTTCATGGCTGCAATCACCATCTGCAGTGATTTTGGAGCCCAGAAAAATAAAGTCTGATGTTGTTTCCAATGTTTCCCCATCTACCTGCCATGAAGTGATGGGACCAGATGCCATGATCTTAGTTTTCTGAATGTTGAGCTTTAAGCCAACTCTTTCACTATCCTTTCGCTGTCATCAAGAGGCTCTTTAGTTTTT
This sequence comes from Antilocapra americana, assembly GCA_007570785.1. Lineage (NCBI taxonomy): Eukaryota > Metazoa > Chordata > Mammalia > Artiodactyla > Antilocapridae > Antilocapra > Antilocapra americana. Next base: position 7,152,720 of record ML664157.1, read on the forward strand.
CTTCACTTTCTGCCATAAGGGTGGTGTCATCTGTGTATCTGAAGTTATTGATATTTCTCCCAGCAATCTTGATTCCAGCTTGTGCTTCTTCCTGCCAAGCGTTTCTCAGGATGTACTCTGCATAAAAGTTAAATGAGCAGGGTAACAATATACAGCCTTGACATACTCCTTTTCCTATTTGGAACCAGTCTATTGTTTCATGTCCATTTCTAACTGTTTCTTTCTGACCTTCATTCAAGTTTCTCAAGAGACAGGTCAGGTGGTCTGATATGCCCATCTCTTTCAGAATTTTCTGCAGTTTATTGTGATCCACACAGTCAAAGGCTTTGGCATAGTCAATAAAGCAGAAGTAGATGTTTTTCTGGAACTCTCTTGCTTTTTTGATGATCCAGTGGATGTTGGCAATTTGCTCTCTGGTTCTACTGCCTTCTGATGTTAAAATATTCTAATTTGGGGAGAAGTGATTATATTCCTCCTGCCTACTGCTTATCTGTCTTAATGGGAAGGTAAATTGCTTTGGATTTAACTATTGCAGATTAAAATATCTATCTTTGTGTGATTACCTAGCTGTCATGCAGTTGATCCAGATGAGTTTTAACCAAGCAAAATTATTTATTTATATGACATTTTATGCTAAAAAATGTTACATAAAAAATAAAAGTGGACATTTTTGTCTCAACTAGGATATCAAGGATCTCCATTCTGAATAAATAAGCTGTGGTACATATACATGATGGAATATCACTCAGCTATAAAAAGGAACACATTTGAGTTGATTCTAACGAGGTGGATAAACCTAGAGCCTGTTATACAGAATTAAATAAGTCAGAAAGAGAAAAACAAATATCATATATTAACACATATATATGGAATCTAGAAATTGGTACTGATGATACTACTTGCAGGGCAGCAAAAGAGACACAGACAAAAAGAACAGACTTGTGGATACAGTTGGGGAAGGAGAGGGTGGGACAAATGGAGACAGTAGCATGAAAACATATATATTACTATATGTAAAATAGATGGCCAGTGGAAATTTGCTGTATATTGCAGGGAACCCAAAGTCAATGTTCTATGGGGTGAAAAATGTGAGGGAGATTCAAGAAGGAGGGAACAAATGTATACCTATGACCAATTCATGTTGATGTATGGCAGAAGCCATCACAATATTGTTAAGTAATTAACCTCTAATTAAAAATAAAAATAAAAGTTTAAAAAAAGGATCTCTGTTATGCACCATCTCAATCTGCCCCTTTCCATAACTCCACTCCCTCTTCTATGAAGCTCGGGAGCTGGGGGGCTCAAATGTCTGATTTTGAACTAAATGTTCTAGCATCGAAAATACTTTTAAACTAAACTTTATTATCATATGATAATGAGATATAGGCATGTAAACAGTGAAGATGTTGTAAAGATATGTTTTATATGGGTTTTTGTAAATGAAAAATCTATGTGCTTTTTTATTATTTGTTCCATTTTTTTCTTTTTTTAAAATTTTTTACCAAATTTGTCTGGTCTTTTTGTTGAAACCATCTGGAAGTCTTGCTGAGATCATAGTTGAAAGCTCCCATAAAGTTAGGAAAAAGTAAGAAATCACAGGAGTGGCACATCCGGGCTGATTACCGGCCATATGACCTTTGGATTTGTCCTCTTCCTCTCTGAAGAAATGGGGTTGGGCTGGAAGGATCAACAGTTTCCAAATTTTGTTATGATAAGGATCACCTGAGGTACTTGTACTTGCTCAAAGTGCAAATTCCCCAATTCATTCCAAGCTCCTTCAATCCGAATTCTCAGGGGAGGACTGGGAGGCATGCCTTTGACCAAACCTCCAGGTGATTCTTATCTTTAGAAAGATGGAAACAAGAGTTGAATGACCCCAACAGCCGTTCTAATTCAGAAGTTCCATGATTTCCTTCATATTCCTTGGCTAATAAAATATTTTAACTGAAGCTATGGAGCTTGGAGTGGAGATGGTGGGAAGAAGAAAAGATTATTCCTTTTATATAAAAGTTATATTGAATTTGGGATTTTCCGTGAAATATTAAAATAACTTTATACTACTAAATACTTAGAAGTTAGATTTTTATCTGAACCCCATAATTTTCTTATTTTTTATTTATTTTTTTATTATGGGTTGCTCTGTTTTTTTTCTTGCTGTTGTTAGAGGTTTTTTCATCTAAGCATCTGTGCTTTTGAAGTCTGATTATTTATCCTTATAAATCTTTAGAAAGGATGCTACAATCTGTCTTTTAAGAACCATGTTGCAGATTTTCTGCAGACTTTTGGCATAAATTTTCCCCTAATTAACAATAAGTTTGAATGAACTTCTCAAACCAAGACAGGGCATTTGCAGGCTTTAATCACTTTAGCAAACATTTACTGTGCACAGTCAAGGTGACAACTTAATCTCAGTCAATTGGAGGATTCTGTCTATGTTTTCTGTGTTCTCATTCAGGTTTGAATCTTGCAGGAATTAAGCAATAGACTTCTGTTTGGCTCTAAAAGGGCTTCCCTGGTAACTCAGCTGGTAAAGATTCCACCTGAATGTAGGAGACCCCAGTTCTATTCCTGGGTCAGGAAGATCCACTGGAGAAGGGATATGCTACTCACTCCAGTATTCTGGCCTGGAGAATTCCATGGACTATATAGCCCACGGGGTCGCAAAGAGTAGGACACGACTGAGCGACTTTTGCTTTGGTTCTAAAAGATATCAATTCATATTAGCATTTATGGAGGCATCCATTGACTTATTTGAAGTTTAGCCATTAGTCCTCAGGCATTACCAGTAACTTCCTTTGTTTGTTGCTGTTGTTCATTTACCCAGTCGTAATGAACCCAGTCATTCATTTACCCATTTGTTCGACTCTTTGTGTCCCCATGGACTGTAGCCCACCAGGTTCCTTTGTCCATGGGATTTCCCAGGCAAGAATACTGGAGGAAGTTGCCATTTCCACCACCAGGGGATCTTCTTGACCCAGGATCTAAACTGCATCTCCAGAATCTCCTGCATTGGCTGGTGAATTCTTAACCACTGAGCCACCTGGCAAACTCTAATTTGAAGGTAGCAAACAGTTACATGCTGGAAGGATAGATATCTGAGGATTAATCAGCTGGTTTAGCTCAAAGTATTTTTCTAAAATGGCTTCAGGATACAGAGATGAGAAATGAACTTCACACACAAATTGAATATGTAAGTCAGTTTAAAAACTATTTAAATAATATTATTGTTCACCTATAAAAATGTCAGTGGCATTCTGAAAAAAAATCAAAATGTTGCATCATTTGCTCCATGACTCATTTTCCACTGTTTAAATTTATGACTTTGCTCATGTTATTTGTCTTTTTATAGGGCTTCATTCTGTTTTCTATGATTTGGGATGGTTTTCTTTAATCTGCTTCATTTCTTAGAGAAACTCCTGATTTAAAAAAATTATCTTTTATCTCATATCTTACATCTTGTTTGTGATACTAAAGACATCACATTTTTAACTCTACTAGGCAACAAAATGAGAGAAACAAAATGTCATGCAGCAAAAATCAGTAGTTTTCATTTTCTGTCTTTCCGTTTAGTGTTCCCCACATGTTGAAATAGACATACTTCTAACACCATGTATCCTATTTTTTAACATAATGTTAAAATGTAAATGTTCTTTCATATTAATGCCTCGTCTTTAAAATTGCATTCTTAATGCCTATATAACATGTCAGTATTTGCTTTACCATACTTTAGTCCCTAAATTTCTGGACAGCTAAAATACTCATAATTTTTTATATTAGAAAAAACTTTGTAATAAGAAACTTATGTATATATTTTAGGGAAAACTGAAGGGGATAATATTCCTGGTTTAAAAGGGGCTGAAGTTTTTAGGGCTCAATGTAAAGCTTTTAAGGGATTAATGACTTTACAATTAATCACATATTTCAAAGCATAACAATTTCAAGATATTAAGCAGATATTTTGTATATGACTTTCATAGTTAAAAAATGATGTTTCATTGTTTTACTTTCATTCAGTTGATAACTATCCACAAAAGAAACTAACAGTATCTCCTGCTGCATAAATTGATACTGACTTCTTATCGATATCAGTATAAACATTCTGACACAAAAAGGTGAAATACTTAATAGAATTAAATGAGTATTAAAACAGCCACATGTATAGTAAATAAATGTTATAAAATTATATAAATGATTTTTTTGCTTTGAACACATCCTTACATTTTATTTACATTTTTTCCATGCAATTTTCTAGTTAAACTTAAGTAGATGATATCTGGGGATATAACTGCTTTTACTTAAAATTCATCCATGAAATTTTCTGTTAAAACATCCTTTCTAAGTGTGGAGAGACGTTAAGGTGATAAGGTTGGTATAATTAGTATGTAATTATAAAGCTATTGGGATTAGATACCAAAATCTTACTATCCATCACCTTAAATGTTAACATATTAGTTTGGCCTTTATGTTTATTTTTAATAAATTCTGTACCACACAAATTGCCTTTCAATATCAGAAAGTTAAGCTGTCATGTCAGAATTAGATTGGCTTGACTGCCTAATTAAATACAGATTCATCTGGAAAAATGTTCTCCTGTTCTCACATTTCATTCTAATATCCGCTCAAATTCAGAGTGACCCCTAAATGGCCTGAACTTTAGAGCAAGGGCAAACAGACAAAAATACCAACTCTTTCCTGTACTCTTGTTTAGTCAATTCTTGATCTGAGGAAAGCAATGCCAGCTTAGTATAAACTGGAGAGAGAGGGGGCACCCCCAAATGGGAAAGGCCTATGATGACATGACTCACAATGGGGAGTCAGAATGCACCCCTGTCCACTCCCTCAGTGGTCCCCATTCTTTTCAGAACTGTCACAGTGCAGTGGGAAGAAGGAGAGAGTGGTGACTGCCTCCTCTAAACATTCTTCCCTGATGACTTCACGCAGAAAGTGGGAGGCAGCTGGAATTGACAGGAAAGGGCACTTAGTCAGAACTCTAACCCTATTCTGCTCTTCACTCACTGTGTGGGGTAAGAAAGGCCACTCCACTTCTCTGGAACGAAGTTTCTCTCACTGAGAAATAAAGGAGCTGGTCGATATGAGCAAAATGGTATCTCATGGGTCTGTATTTCTGAGATTCGCTGATCACCAATATAAGAAGACATCATTTCTCAGCCCTCTCACTAACTTTAATAAGTGGAAAATATCACAGAAGGCTTAACTTTTTACATGGTGGCATCAGCTCAGCTGCATCTCTCCCAGGCTGGCTGCATAAGCTGAAGATGCAGTGCAACATCGATTGGTCTGAAGAAACATCCATCCTCTCTCCATACGACACGTGTAAAGGAACAGGATTAGGAAAAAGCCTGGAGAAAAGATAAAGGTGTTGGACGGTGAAAAACACATTTTGGAGTATATACCCTCCCCAAAAATAAAAACATTACTTTTTAAAATAATTTATTTGTCCACTTTTGGCTGCACTGGGTCTTTGTTGCTCTGTGGGCTTTTCTCTAGTTGCAGCGAGCAGGGATTATGCTCTAGTTGCAGTGCACAAGCTTCACATTGCAGTAGCTTCTCTTGTTGCAGAACATGGGCTCTACAACTCACAGGTCTCAGTAGCTGTGTCATGTGGACTGAGTAGTTACAGTTCCCGGACTCTAGAGCACAGGCTCAATAGTTGTGGTACATGGGCTTAGCTGCTTTGAGGAATGTGGAATCTCCCCAGATCAGCGATCAAACCCACATCTCCTGCCTTGGCAGGATCTTTACCATCGAGCCACCAAGAAAGCCCTCATAACATTAATTTGAAAAAATACATGCATCCCAATGTTCATAGCAACATTATTTACAATTGCCAGTATACGGAAACAACCTAGGTGTCTATCAACATATGCATGGATAAAGAAAATATGAGATATCTATTATATTACATTAAGTATATATAATGGAATACTACCTAGCCATAAAAAAGACAGCAGAAGCATGGATGGATTTGGAGGGTGTTATGCTCAGTGAAATAAGTCAGAAAAAGACAAATACTGCATGATATCACTGACATGTGGAAAATATAAAATAATACAAACTAGTAAATGAAAACAGACACAGATATAGAGAAAAAACTAGTGGTTAGAAATGGGAAGAGGGAAGGGGTAAAGGGTAATACAGGTGTAGGAAAATAAAACATACAAACTATTAGATATAAAGCAAGCTACAAGGACATATTGTACAACAAGGCAAATATAGCCAATATTTGATAATAACTGTAAATGGGGTATAAACTTAAAAACACAAGAACAAAAAGGTCACTTCGCAGATAAGATAATCAAGTTGCATACTACCAGTAATGACACATCTGTTCCTGAAAGGGCTAAGTTCAGACAATGGTCAGACCACATTTAGATAAGGGCAAAGACTAGTTTCTCTCCGTAAATGGCAAGTAGTGGAGGGGGCACATCACAGCAAGAATACAGTCCTGCTCTGTGTCTTCTCTGCTGAGCACTGAGCTAACCACTGTATTTTGCAAAGTCAAAGATTATATTTTAGAATTTTCAAAATAGGCAAGAATGTAAGAAGTTCAGTTCAGTCACTCAGTTGTGTCCGACTCTTTGTGACCCCATGAATTGCAGCAAGCCAGGCCTCCCTGTCCATCACCAACTCCCAGAGTCTACCCAAACCCATGTCCATCGAGTCAGTGATGCCATCCAGACATCTCATCCTCTGTCATCCTCTTCTCTTCCTGCCCCCAATCCTTCCCAGCATCAGCATCTTTTCTAATGAGTCAACTCTTCGCATGAGGTGGCCAAAGTATTGGAGTTTCAGCTTCATCAGTCCTGCCAATGAACACCCAGGATTGATCTCTTTTAGGATGGACTAGTTGGATCTCCTTGAAGTCCAAGGGACTCTCAAGAGTCTTCTCCAACACCACAGTTCAAAAGCATCAATTCTTTGGTTCTCAGCTTTCTTTATAGTCCAGCTCTCACATCTATACATGACTACTGGAAAAACCATAGCCTTGACTACAGGGACCTTTGTTGGCAAAGTAACATCTCTATTTTTCAATATGCTGTCTAGATTGGTCACAACTTTCCTTCCAAGGAGTAAGTGTCTTTTAATTTCATGGCTGCAATCACCATCTGCAGTGATTTTGGAGCCCCCAAAATAAAGTCAGCCACGGTTTCCACTGTTTCCCCATCTATTTGCCATGAAGTGATGGGACCAGATGCCATGATCTTAGTTTTCTGAATGTTGAGTTTTAAGTCAACTCTTTCACTATCCTCTTTCACTTGCATCAACAGGCTTTTTGGTTCCTCTTCACTTTCTGCCATAAGGGTGGTGTCATCTGCATGTTTGAGGTTATTAATATTTCTCCAAGCAATCTTGGTTCCAGCTTGTGCTTCTTCCAGTCCAGCGTTTCTCATGATGTACTCTGCATATAAGTTAAATAAGCAGGGTGACAATATACAGCCTTGATGTATTCCTTTCCCAATTTGGAACCAGTCTGTTGTTTCAAGTCCAGTTTTAACTGTTGTTTCCTGACCTGCATACAGGTTTCTCAGGAGATAGGTCAGATGGTCTGGTATTCCCATCTCTTTCAGAATTTTTCACAGTTTACCGTGATCCACACAGTCAAAGGCTTTAGCATAGTCAATAAAGCAGAAATAGATGTTTTTTTCTGGAATTCTCTTGCTGTTTTGATGATCCAGTGGATGTTGGCAATTTGATCTCTGGTTCCTCTGCCTTTTCTAAAACCAGCTTGAATATCTGGAAGTTCACGGTTCACGTATTGTTGAAGCCTGGCTTGGAGAATTTTGAGCATTATTTTACTAGCGTGTGACATGAGTGCAATTGTGCTGTAGTTTGAGCAATCTTTGGCATTGCCCTTCTTTGGGATTGGAATGAAAACTGACCTTTTCCAGTCCTGTGGCCATTGCTGAGTTTTCCAAATTTGCTGGCATAGTGAGTGCAGCACTTTTGGCAACATGAAATCAGTGGAGTTTAAAACATCTAGTTTCAACATTTTAGTGATAAGTATAAAGAAGAACCTATCCAAGCATATTTTTCTTTCCTTTTTAATGAGTCAGGGTGGGAGGGGGGAGAGATAATAATCAATGTGTCAGACTTATAAGTAGTGACTAATGAAGAATTATGTAATTGCTAAGCTTATATAGTTTTTGAGCAAAATAAAGCATTTTCACATTGATAGATCTATTCAGTTTCTCTCAAATATAATGAGTGAAGATTAGGTATTTTCTAATTTTAAATGAATAGAGGAATCAATGTTTGTCATACATGATATTATAAACCACATGCAGATTAGCAAATGGTAGGCAAATCTTGTATTATATTTATCCTCTCCTGGTTTAATAACTGACCTCTACTAGGCTTTTTTTTCCAGTAGAGCCTATTCCAGTAAACCATAGACTTAAGAAGGATTTTTCAAAATAGATATAGCATTAAAATTCAAAGAAAAATATTCACCAAAGTCCTAGGACCTACTGGGAGAATGTTAATACTTGGATCCCAAAGCATTAAAAGACTGTATTACAATAACAATAGAAGTATTGAGTTAAATTAATTTAGGAAACAAATGTTGTTCAACATTTCATGTAGAAAAATGAATATATAACTTTGCTCCATTGAATTACATAATAGACACCACTACTCACCACTATATGAATATGGATAATTTATGCTTTCTCTGCCTTGGTTTTCACTTTGTAGACCAGGTTCCATAATATAATATACTATATAGAGTTATTGTAAAGATTAGATGAAATCAACATGGACAGTCTTACAACCTATACATAATAAGAATTCAATTAACAATGTCTTTAAGATGACATGGTCGGTGGGGAAAGCCCACATTTCACAGCTACAGCCTTTTAAGATTTTAGCTTCAGCTTATACCAGCATTATAACCTTACACAAGTTACCTCTCTGGATTTAGTTTCTTTATTTACAGAATAAATTAAAAGTATCTAGCACACAGTATTGTTTTGGGCCTAGTCATAAAACATGTAAAGCACTGGTTCAGTAGTCAACAAATGCATTTAGTAGGTGCCAACATGGTATTATACATGTATATGTATAAATTCATGAAAATGAAAAAATATGCAATTATAAAATATATGTTTAGACTTTTACATTCTAAATTTACAGTTATATTTTGAAGTATTTTAAATGTTAGCATATCATTTTTAGCATGTATAATATTTTTCTACCAATCATTAATAATGAGGTAAAAATTGAGTAACCTAATTAAAATGGAATAATTCACTATTGAAAACGTTTCTCCAACTGGTAAAGAAATAGATGAGGGTTTAGCTTAATGATTTTCCCCCAGAGGTTTCTTACATATTTGTTAATTCAGTGACAAAAGCAAATGCATAAGAAGAAAGTGAAGACTGCAATGCCGTATCTTTCTTTGTTTCTGAATCATAGCATATTACCTCAGATATCGAGGGCCATGGCTTGCGGTGCTCAGTGTTGGCTTGCTAAGTAGCTGAGACTCCATCCAGGGAGAGACTCCATCCTGTCTCATGTGCATCATCACCCAAGCTGCTCCTTCAAAACCTGGCGTGGTTTCAGGGTGTCTGCTTGGAACAGCACTTATGATTTTATATGGTGTCCAAGCAAACCCACAAATTTGAACGGAGCATTTTGTTTTTACATCTTAACAAGCAGCTATTCTGATCCATGCATATTCCTGGAAGTAAATGCTGATAAGAAATATGATAATCCCAGACCATTGTAATGGAAAGAACCAAACCAGCCTGATTGATGAATTTTACATTTTATTGATTTGGCCCAACAAATCATATTTATAAATGATTCTGGATTATTTTCTGTGATGGTGATTCTCAAACATATTCAGACCAGGGCCACTTCAACAAGGGCAACTGCCATTTTCAGACTAGCAAAACTGGAATATATGCTTGCTTCCCATTTAGAAATAACAGTTATTCTTGTTACTCTGATAGGCATGGCCCATTAGTAACTTTTTAAGTCCTAACCTCAATTTCAGAGTCTCTTTCTGCTAAGTGATTCAACCCATCACTTCCCAGTTATTGGTCCTGAAACCCCACTTAGTGGCAACACTGTTTTACATATTTCCATCTCATACACTCGGGCTTCCCTCATCATTCAGACTGTAAAGAACCCGCCTACAATGCAGGAGACAGGGTTCGATCCCTGGGTGGGGAAGATCCCCTAGAGGAAGGAATGACAACCCATTCCAGTGTTCTTGCCTGCAGAATTACATGGACAGAGAAGCCTGGAAGCTTACGTTCCATGGGATCACAAAGAGCTGGACATAACTGAGAGACAAGCATTTTCACTTCTTTTTTAATTTAAATCTCATGCATATCTATTGTTTTGCTTTAAACAGTCTCCTTGGTTCTTCTCCCATAGATCAACTAACATAAATGCCATATTGGGTTTGTAAATTTGAAGCCCACAGGGAGCTCTTCTAATTTCCCCCTCTGCCAGTAGATGCTCCACTTTCTGGAACGTTTTTCTTCAGAAGTGTCTTATTACAATTTCTTCTGCCCAGTATCCCACTTGCTTGTGTTCATATCTTAGCTTCCCACTGAATAGAAAGCCATTTGGGGAATAGGAATAATGTCTTGCACATCTTTTCCCAGCATTATCCTGGCATATATATGGCAATCCGTATATAAGTGTTGTTAGGGAACCCTTCAAACCAATATATTTCTTTAAGAATAATTTTCCTCTTGATAAATCTTGATTCCCCTAAAGGGATTTATTAGAATGTTCCCTGAAGAGAAAGACATTTTCAAGTGTTTCTTATTAATGCCATAGATTCTAATATCACTTACATAACATACTATCTCCATTATCCAATTTTGTGAACTTATGTGAAGACTAAATCAAATGGCTATTCTTAAACTATGAGTTTCAAAGAAGTGATTCTGGACATAGTCAGAGTGTTTTGTTGTTGTTGTTGTTATTTAGATAATCATAAAACGTGTTTGTTTTTGTTATTAAGTAATCACAAAATGTATTATTTAGATAATCCATATTTAAAAATATATACCATGCATTTCTAGCTTGGGAGAAACACCAAAGTATTTGCAAGTGTTCTGATCTGGATCCTGAAAATGGGTTGCATAGTCATATTTACAGAGCAGTGTTGTTTTAGCATGCTAATGTGCCAGATGCTATGTTTATTTTCCTTTTGTTAATTAGAGAGAAAGCAAATGCATGTATTTTCTGTCTCAGAACACTTTTTCTTTTGATTCTGGAAAAATTTAATTATATTTTTGTATTACAGATTCAAGAATAAATCACTGTCAGAAAAATGGTAATGAGCACCTTAACAACTTTCTGTCACATTTAATTTGGCTTTTCTGCCATTATTTTTCATGCTGAAGTAATAAAAGATTCTAAACTCTGCAGAATTTTATGCAAGATATGCTTTTTTATAGCACCTTTTAGATGGTCTAAAGGTATGGACTTCAAGAAAGAGTGAAAAGTTCTGAGTTTTATCGTTAACTTTTTACCCTAGTCTTTTCTGTAATGTATTTTTGGAAACTGGGTAAATATTTGTCTTGAGTGGCTAAGTTTTCACAAATTTATAGCATTAAAAAACAATGTATCACAATGATCTTATTGAGAATTTTTAGGCAAAAGATGTGATATATATATATATATATATATATATATATATATATATTTATCCATATGCATTACAACAATTTTCCCCTAATTATTTTTATTGGTGTATAGTTGATTTATAATTTTGTGTTGATTTCTGCTATACAGTAAAGTGAATCAGTTATGCATATACAAATATCCACTTGTTTTTAGAGTCTATTCCCATATAGGTCATTATAGAGCCTTCAGTAGAGTTCCCCATGCTATTGTAAAAGGTTCTTATTACTTATCCACTGTATATATATATATATAGTAGCATGTATATGTTAGTCCAAATATCCCAATTTATTCTTCCTTTCCCTTACCTCTTGGTTACCGTAAGTTTGTTTTCTATATCAGTGACTCTATTTCTGTTTCATAAATACATTCATTCATTTATACCATTTTTTTAGATTCCACATATAAGCAATATCATATGGTATTTATCCTTCTCTGTCTGACTTACTGCACCCAGTATGACAGTCTCTAGGTCGATCCAGGCTGCTGCAAATGACATTATTTCATTCTTTTTCATAGCTAAGAGATAGTCCATGTATATATGTACCACACTTATTCATTCCTCTGTCCATGGACATTTACACTGCTCCCATGTCCTGGCTATTGTAAACAGTGCTAAACATTGAGGTTCAGGTATCTTTTCAAATTATGGTCTTCTCTGGATATATGCCCAGGAGTGAGGTTCTAGGATTATATGGTATTTCTATAGTTAACTTTTTAAGGAACCCCCATACAGTTCTCCATAATGGATGACCCAATTTACAGTCTATCAATAATATAGGAGTGTTCCCTTTTCTCCACATCCTCTTCAGCATTTATTGTTTGTAGATTTTTCTGATGATGGCCATGCTAACTGTAATAAGGTATTACCTCATTATAGTTTTTATTTGCATTTCTTTAATAATTAGTGATGCTAAGCATCTTTTCATGTACTCCTTGGCCACCCTTACGTATTTGGATAAATGTCTATTTGGATCTTCCACCCATTTTTTGATCAGGCTGTTTAGGGATTTTTTTTATATTCAGCTGCATGAGCAGAGCTTCCAAGTGGTAGAGTGGTAAAGTGTCTGCCTGCCAATGGAGGAGATGCCAGGGACTCAGGTTCAATCCCTAAGTAAGGAAAATCTCCTGGAGTAAGAAATGGCAACCCACTTCTGTATTCTTGCTTGAAAAAATCCATGAGCAGAGGAGCCTGATAGGCTGTAGTCCATACTATTAGACCACCTAAAGGTGTTTTTAAAAAGCATATCATTAATTCTGCATAGAATTCTGCTGAGTTTAAAGTCTTTTATTATTTCTTCAGCATGAAAAGCAATGCCAGTCTATGAATGAGTTGTTTTTAAAATGCCAGCAAATTTGGAAAACTAATCAGTGGCCACAAGACTGGTAAAGGTCAGTTTTCATTCCAATCACAAAGAAAGGCAATGCCAAAGAATGCTCAAACTACTGCATAATTGCACTAATCTCATACGCTAGTAAACTAATGCTCAAAGTTCTCCAAGCCAGGCTTCAGCAATATGTGAACCGTGAACTTCCAGATGTTCAAGCTGGTTTTAGAAAAGGCATAGGAACCAGAGATCAAATTGCCAACATCTGCTGGATTATCAAAAAATAAGGAGTTCCAGAAAAACATCTATTTCTGCTTTAATGACTATGCTAAAGCCTTTGACTGTGTGGATCACAATAAACTGTGGAAAATTCTGAAAGAGATGGGAATACCAGACCACCTGACCTGTCTCTTGAGAAACCTGTATGCAGGTCAGGAAGCAACAGTTAAAACTGGACTTGGAAAAACAGACTGGTTCCAAATAGGAAAAGAAGTATGTCAAGGCTGTATATTGTCACCCTGCTTATTTAAATTCTATGCAGAGTACATCATGAGAAACACTGGGCTGGAAGAAGCACAAGCTGCAATCAAGATTGCTGGGAGAAATATCAATAACCTCAAACATGCAGATGACAGCACCCTATGGCAGAAAGTGAAGAGGAACTAAAAAGCCTCTTGATGAAAGTCAAAGAGGAGAGTGAAAGAGTTGACTTAAAACTCAACATTCAGAAAACTAAGATCATGACATCTGGTCCCATCACTTCATGGGAAATAGATGGGGAAACAGTGTCAGACTTTATTTTGGGGGGCTCCAAAACCACTGCAGATGGTGATTGCAGCCATGAAATTAAAAGACGCTTTCTCCTTGGAAGGAAAGTTATGGCCAATCTAGATAGCATATTGAAAAGCAGAGACATTACTTTACCAACAAAGGTCCATCTAGTCAAGGTTATGGTTTTTCCAGCAGTCATGTATGGATGTGAGAGTTGGACAGTGAAAAAGGCTGGGTGCCGAAGAATTGATGCTTTGGAACTGTGGTGTTGGAGAAGACTCTTGAGAGTCCCTTGGACTGCAAGGAGATCCAACTATTCCATCCTAAAGGAGCTCAGTCCTGAATGTTCATTGGAATGACTGATGTTGAAGCTGAAACTCCAATACTATGGCCACCTCATGCGAAGAGCTGACCCATTGAAAAATACCCTAATGCTGGGAAAGATTGAAGGTGGGAGGAGAAGGGGACAACAGAGGATGAGATGGCTAGATGGCATGACTGACTCGATGGACATGGGTTTGGGTGGACTCCAGGAGCTGGTGATGAAAGGGAGGCCTGGCATGCTGTGGTTCATGGGATTGCAAAGAGTTGGACACGACTGAGTGACTGAACTGAATCCCTTATTGGTTGTTTATTTGCAAATATTTTCTCCCATTCTACAGGGTTTTTTTTTTCTTCATTTTGTTTATGATTTCATTTGCTGCATTACAGCATTTACATGGTCTTGTGAATTTTCAGAAACATTTGACTGCTTACTAGTTACTTCCTTTGATATTTTAAAATCAGAAGAGAGTGTCAGTTCTGTGTAAAAAATTATTCTCTAAGCATTTTCTAATCTTCTTGCTAACTAACTGATCACTGCTCATTTATGTACTATAATAATTAAACTAACCTGAAGTTTAATTGGGAATCTCTATCTAACACTAGAAAGAGACAGGAAAACTATTACTGATTTAAGAAAATTTAAACCAACAACAGTGTCATTACTTAAATTGGGAAGTAAAGAAAGAGTTTAGTTTTCTTTTGGGAGAGGAAAGACACTGAATTTCATAATTAGGCAAACTGAATGCTTTATATTTTAATTGAAAATACAATGCTAATTATTTGTAGATCATGCTTAGAAATTGTGTACAATTTATTAATTTGTCATGGCTATAGAGCTTTTTTTGGTGGCGTCCCTGGTAGTCCAGTGGTTAAGAATCTGCCTTACAATGCAGATCTTCCCTGGTCCAGGAAGATCCCACATGCCATGGTGCAACTAAGCTCATGCATCACAACTACTGAGCCCTCACCCTAGAAACCACAAACTGCAACTACTGAGCCCATGTGTTTCAGCTACTAAAGCCCAAACAGCCTAGAGCCTGTGCTCTGCAACAAGAGGAGCCATTGCAATGAAAAGCTGAGATACCACAATCAGAGAGTGGTTCCTGCTTCCTACAACTAGAGAAAGCCTCCATGCAGCAACAAAAACTCAGAACATTCAAATAATAACAACTAAAATTTAAAAAAAGAAGAAAGAGTTTCTTTCAGAAAGAATACTATGAATGGCAGGGTTTATCATTTTGTATCTCTTGTGGTGGCAGTTAATATTGATATTTTTCTCTGTTATCAGCTCTTGTAATGACCATGAAACAATGGAATGATTGAGTAAATCATTATGTTTGTTTTCTTTTGCCTTTTGATGAAAACTCTGAATATGTACATTATTTTTGCTACTTTTTATTTTCTGTCATCATCTCCTCCCTTTCTCAGTTCATCTTAAGTGACCATTTACTTATTTGAGGCTGAATATATTTGTCCAGGTTATCTTGCTTGGTTTTTTCATGTCATGATAAAAAAGTTCACCTGTGGTCTAATAATATCTGAAGAAAGCCTAGTTACATTCAATGAGCATTTTTTTTAAAATTGTTGGAAAGAGTTTAAAGAGTCAAATATTATAGGAAAAGTTCTGTTTCTAAGGAAATATCCTTATGTTAGAAGAACTTGACATACATACACAATAAATTTGAATATAGTGATTACTTCTAGGAGAAACAATAAGGAGATGATAACTTATGAAATATATCACTAGAGACATAGATAATCAGTATGAAGTCTGACATTTTGAAAATGCTGTTTCTTATATTTATAGAGTTTATGGTTACTTCTTTATTAAAGGATGTTTTGGGTAAAAAAATAGTGAGAGATGAATAAAAAGGTTATGGTATGAAATAAGTTCAGTTCAGTTGCTCAGTCATGTCTAACTCTTTGCAATCCCAGAGACTGCAACATGCCAGGCCTCCCTCTCCATCACCAACTCCCAGAGTTTACCCAAACTCATGTCCATTGAGTCAGTGATGCCATCCAGCCATCTCATCCTCTGTTGTCCCCTTCTCCTCCCACCTTCAATCTTTCCCAGCATCAGGATCTTTTCCAAAGAGTCAGCTCTTCGCATGAGGTGGCCAAAGTATTGGAGTTTCAGCTTCAACATCACTCCTTCCAATGAACACTCAGGACTGATCTCCTTTAGGATGGACTAGTTGAATCTCCTTGCAGTCCAAGGGACTTTCAAGAGTCTTCTCCAACACCACAGTTCAAAAGTGTCAATTCTTCAGTGCTCAGCTTTCTTTATACTCCAACTCTCACATCCATACATGACTACTGGAAAAACCATAGCCTTGACTAGATGGACCTTTGTTGGTAAAGTAATGTCTCTGCTTTTCAATATGCTGTCTAGATTGGTCACAACTTTCCTTCCAAGGAGTAAGCATCTTTTAATTTCATGGCTGCAGTCACCATCTGCAGTGATTTTGGAGCCCCTCAAAATAAAGTCAGCCACAGTTTCCACTGTTTCCCCATCTATTTGCCATGAAGTGATGGGACCAGATGCCATAATCTTGATTTTCTGGATGTTGAGCTTTAAGCCAACTCTTTCACTCTCCTCTTTCACTTTCATCAAGAAGCTTTTTAGTTCCTCTTCACTTTCTGCCATAAGGGTGGTGTCATCTGCATATCTGAGGTTAATTGATATTTCTCCAACAATCTTCATTTCAGCTTATGCTTCATCCAGCCCAGCGTTTCTCATGATGTATCTGCATATAAGTTAAATAAGGAGGGTGACAGTATACAGCCTTGACATACTCCTTTTCCTATTTGGAACCAGTCTGTTGTTCCAAGTCCAGTTTTAACTGTTGCTTGCTGATCTGCACATAGGTTTCTCAAGAGACAGGTCAGGTGGTCTGGTATTCCCATCTCTTTCAGAATTTTCCACAGTTTATTGTGATAAACACAATCCAAAGGCTTTAGCATAGTCAATAAAGCAGAAATAGATGTTTTTCTGGAATTCTCTTGCTTTTACAATGATCCAGGGAATGTTGGCCATTTGACCTCTGTTCAAGCCTTTTCTAAAACCAACTTGAACATCCAGAAGTTCACAGTTCACATATTGTTGAAGCCTCACTTAAAAAGTAAAAGTAGGAAATATGGCAGTTCTATTTGCAGTTTTTTAAGGACTCTCCACACTGTTTTCCATAGTGGCTGTACTAGTTTGCATTCCCACCAACAGTGTAAGAGGGTTCCCTTTTCTCCACATCCTCTCCAGCATTTATTGCTTATAGATTTTGGGATGGCAGCCATTCTGACTGGTAAAGTGGTACCTCATTGTGGTTTTGATTTACATTTCTCTGATAATGAGTGATGTTGAGCATCTTTTAATGTGTTTGTTAGCCATTGTCTTCTTTGGAGAAATGTCTGTTAAGTTCTTTGGCCCACTTTTTGATTGGGTCGTTTATTTTTCTAGGATGGAGCTACAGGAGTTGCTTGTATATTTTTGAGATTAATTGTTTGTCTGTTGCTTCATTGGCTATTATTTTCTCCCATTCTGAAGGCTGTCATTTCACCTTGCTTATAGTTTCCTTTGTTGTGCAGAAGCTTTTAATTTTAATTAGGTGCCATTTGTTTATTTGTGCTTTTATTTCTGATATTCTGGGAGGTGGGTCATAGAGGATCCTGCTTTGATTTATGTTGGAGAGTGTTTTGCCTATATTATCCCCTAGGAGTTTTATAGTTTCTGGTCTTATGCTTAGATCTTTGATCCATTTTGAGTTTATCTTTGTGTATGGTGTTAGAAAGTATTCTAGTTTCATTCTTTTACAAGTGGCTGTCCAGTTTTCCCAGCACCACTTGTAAAAGAGATTGTCTTTTCTCCATTGTATATTCTTGCCTCCTTTGTCAAAGATAAGGTGTCCATAGATGTGTGGATTTATCTCTGGGCTTTCTATTTTGTTCCACTGATCTATATTTCTGTCTTTGTGCCAGTACCATACTGTCTTAATGACTGTGGATTTGTAGTATAGCCTAAAGTCAGGTAGATTGATTCTTCCAGTTCCATTCTTCTTTCTCAAGATTGCTTTGGCTATACAAGGTTTTTTGTATTTCCATACAAATTGTGAAATTATTTGTTCTAATTCTCTGAAAAAGACCTCTGGTAGCTTGATAGGAATTGCATTGAATCTATAGATTTCTTTGGGTAGTATACTCATTTTCACTATATTGATTCTTCCAATCCACGAACACGGCACATTTCTCCATCTATTTGTGTCCTCTTTGATTTCTTTCATCAGTGTTTAATAGTTTTCTATGTATAAATCTTTTGTTTCTTTAGGTAGAAATACTCCTAAGTATTTTATTCCCAGCAATCCCACTGCTGGGCATACACACCGAGGAAACCAGAATTGAAAGAGTCACATGTACCCCAGTGTTCATCGCTGCATTGCTTACAATAGCCAGTTCATGGAAGCAACCTAGATGCCCATCAACTTATGAATGGAAAAGAAAGCTGTGGTACATATACACAATGGAATATTACTCGGCAGTAAAAAAAAAAAAATTCATTTGAATCAGTTCTACTCAGGTGGACGGAACTGGAGCCTATTATCCAGAGTGAAGTAAGCCAGAAGGAAAAACAACAATACAGTATACTAAGGCATATATATGGAATTTAGAAAGATGGTAATGAGAACCCTACATGCGAGACAGCAGGGGGAACGCAGATGTATAGAACAGACTCGTGGACTCTGGGGAAGAGGGCAAGGGTGGGATGATATGGGAGCATGGCATTGAAACCTGTTAATCATCATATGTGAAATCAATTACCAGCCCAGGGTTGATGCTCGGGGCTGGTGCACCGAGATGTCCTAGGGGGAGGGAATCGGGAGGGAGGAGGGAAGGGGGTTCTGGAGGGGGAGCATATGTAGACCCATGGCGGTTTCATGTCATTGTATGGCAAAATCAACACAATAAATAAAGAAAATTTAAAAAATAAAAAAAAAGAATTAAAAGTAGGAAATAAAAATATTGCTAAAAGTTGATTAGTTTAAAAAATAAATTTTAAGATGATTATATTAATGATCAATGTATTAATGTATTAATCAGTAGGCCATTGACACAGTTTTACTTAGATCAAAACAGAAGAATAGCAGAGTTAAAGGGAAGGGTCACGAGTTTAGAATTCAACAAAATTTGGGTTAAATAGTGGCTTTTCCTCTTCTCATAGCACCATGAGTAATGTTATATAATTATAAGAACTCTCAGATAATAGAGCCTGAAAATGTTCTCCTCATCTGTATAAAATGGAAATAATAATGATAATTTCCTTAAAAAGTTTTTTTTACAAGTGGGAGATAATAAATTCATTTAAAAGCAACAGCAGAATACTTGGTGTTCAGCTAATAGGTACTGTCATTATTATAAAAAACCAGTGGATATGTGTTTTTTACTGAGGTATAGTCAATGTACAATATTATATATATCATAGTGATTCATAATTTTAAAGGTTATATTCTTTTTATAAGCTATAACAACATATTGGCTATGTTCCCTGTGTTGTAGAATGTATCCTTTTGTAAATGGGTAGACATAGTTTTGAACATTTACTTTTCTGTTAATTTCTCTAATTTCCCTTCTCAGATGTATGTGTTCATCAATGGAGATTATCAGTTGCATTATAAATATGGGTTATTTTCAATATTATGTTAATGAGAAATCAGTACAGTAATTTTGATAGTAGAAAGGATCTTTTCTGTTGATCTTCAATATAATCTAATTATTAGCATAGTGTTAAGCACTTTTATGATATGAAAATATTGGTTAATGATGATAACATGTATTAAAAAGTCAGAGAAAAGAAACACCATTGCCTTTTTTGATTATGTAAGTTTGGACATTTTGCTTTTCCCAGCATATGCAGACTTACATTCTGTTTTTGCTTTCAGCACTAAAAAGCAAGTTATACACAACCTGCTTCTTTTATTCACATAACCTTCCTGGTCCTTGTTTTAATGTTTGTTTTAATTCCCTGTAACACATGCATACTTGTAATGATCATAATGACCATATGTTTTCTGTAAAAAGCATAATTACTTTTAGATCTGAAATCTCTGAAATGTACATAAATGAAATTGCTTATTTCCTAATCTTCTACAATAACTTAACCATATCCAGACAACTTGGTTGCTCAGCGAAGGCCACTGGTCTTCTGTGGAAATAACTTTGAGAAGCACTGTTTATATGTTAAAGTTTTAAGGACTTAGCTTTGCGTTAAAAGCCAAATACCATCTGGTCCTGGATTTTCTTTGCACCTTGACTCATACAAAACCTACTTCTCCCCCAACCTTTTTTAAACCATAAAGTAAGACTTACAGTTGTCAGAATTTGCAAGCTCACTCATCAATCCATTTGCACAAGCATCCCTTTGTCCAATTGTTTTGTTTACTCCTTTGTCAATCTGGCAAAATAATTTTGGTTTCTATATTAGCCTTCCTGATTTATCTGTGAACCTAAAGAGCAGGAACATTTTTGCTTTACATTTTATGTTCAATGTTTTCATAGTTCATGAAACAAATTAAACATCAAGTTATTAAAAATACCATGGACAGAGGAGCCTGGCAGGCTACATTCTATGCAATCGCAAGAGTCAGACACCCTTAGTGATTAAATAGCAGCAGCAGCAGCGATTCAAAACATGCTTATTGAATAAATGAGTGAATGAATGATGCTGCAGTGATCAAACTTGAATCAAATCTAAACCTACAAATTACTTCAAAACCCAATCAACAACTGTGGTTCTTTGTAGAAAAGATAATTCATATTCTGAGTGGTTATTCTCAGAAGATAAACTAAGAGATAATGATGTTAGAGGATGTATGGGCTTGACCATTTATTCCAAGATAACTCTCACATTGGAGGACTTTCTTTTCACATCACTTCATCATAAGGGCCAATATATTGCAAGAAATTCTGCAGAAACTTCTGGATATTTTAATATTTTCTCTAATGTTGGAGCTTTGGAATTATTAAAGTTATTGACATTTTTAGACTGCAGTTGTACCTCTTTGAGACATTAATTTTTAGCTCTTTGGGCACGTATTTGATTTTATTATAGCTTCACTCTCAAAAGCAACACCGGAATGTTTTGTTTACAGCGTTCAGTTTCTAAAAGATGTTCTATAAAAAGTCATGGTGTTTTAGTAGTGCTTAAACATCAAAGCACAAATTATCTATACTAAAAAACTTCCATAAACATTGTGTCTTTGAGCAGCAACTTCACAATGAGATTTTGGTTTAGTTTTTCAAAAATAAAACTGGGCTTTTCCCCATTAGGTAACAATTCATTTATAATCTGTAACAGCTTGGCAATAGTATAAATGGTTTCCAGTGACTGACAGTAGTTATTAAAAGAATGCATCCACATGCTTTCGATTCTTTAGATTGTGAAATTAAATAAATATTGCCTTTTTATGCAACTTATTTTGAAATGGGAGGTAAATGAAGAAATTTAGTTTCATTACTGCTTATCTGGTTAAGTTCTCCTTTTTATTCTTCTTTCTTTACCAAGAAAACACATGAGCTATGGGCAAAACAGGCAATAATCAATAATAACAACGGAAATATGCCTCCCATGTGGGTAATAGTTTTGGAGTCTATAAGGCAGTTGATATGCTTAGTCCTATGGCTTCCTCTTCCATCATTTCATTTCCTTTCCCCTGGTTGCTTACCAGCACTTGGAGAATCTCATTGCCCCTGCAACTTCTCATCCTCAATATCAGGGGCTTGGTCCTAAGCTGCCCTTCTTTTCTGAAGATATTTGTATCCAGGGGAAGAAAGCTTTAGAATGAAGGTCACTTACTACCAGGGCATCTTTTGAATTGGAAGCAAATTAGTTACCCTTCCAAATGTCATCATGCAGACTGCTATGGGATGGCAACTTACCATAGCAGTCATACTCTGCTTTCAATAACTAAAGCAATGTTCAGCTGGGAGGCAGTTAATTTGAGCCTTAGTGATATTGATGGCAAAATTCACCTTTTAGGGAGAGCTGTTAGTATAGAAATTGAAGATAGATGCTAGATTTGGTATAGAAATTTCTCTCAGTGAAAACAGCTGGAGTTATAGTTGGACAAAAGCTTTAAAAGTTGCATCACTACAATACATCATAGAGGTAAGTGAATTAAGACAAGTGTGCACTTCAGTATTATGCAATTTTTGAATGAAGGCTAGGAGAAATAAACATATGTTCACTTGTCACAATTATGAACAATAGAGAAGACTAAATCTACTTGCACCATCAGTAAATGGCTACATTACCCAATCTCATTAAGAATGGATGTGCAGCAATGGCTGCTCTGAGAAATGATTCTCTGAGTAAGGCACCAGTTAGTCTGCAGTATCACAGTTTAAAAGCTAATAAGAACTATTCTGACACTGTGACATTGTATCATCACCCAGTCACAAGTTACATTTCACCAGAGATAAATATCAAAAGAATTTGTTTCAGCGGACATTAAACCATGTTTATTTCATTTATCTCTTCAAATTATGCCAAGATCAAATAAGCTAAGTGAAATATTACTGATCATGGACTAAATTAAGGTATAACAAATAAGATCATATTTCCCCAAACATGTAACCCATTATTGAATTGTTAGATACAGTGTACTCCTCTTAAAAGAAATCCATTCTTCAAAATCTATGTTAAAAAAGACACTTGGCAGTAACTGACACACATGAACCAGAGTGGCTGTAAAGGAAAAAACTGACCCAGGAGTTTCCCAATATTTTAAATCATGTAATTTTAAAATGTTTAAAACAGAAACTTGACCAAGCAATTCCATTATTCATTATCTTTTTGGTTTACATTTCAGTTACACTTGGAAACAAATACATCACCATAGAGTGAATTTAAATATGTAGTTAGGAATGGGAAAGGAAGAAAGACTAGAGTCAAGAAATACAAAAGAAATCCAAACTGTCACTAAACTAGCTAGACACAACCCTTTTTAATACATCCATGAGTCTCAGCACATTCTCAAGGAATCCTAGGTTTTTAAGGAAAAGAATTTATGAAACTTTAACCTAATAACCCAGTTCCATAAAAGTTTTTATTTTTTTCTGTTTCTTCTTCAACACACAGAAAACTTCCTTCAATACAAACACAGACTGATCCTGATGATTAAGTTTTCATGTATGGCCTTTAAGAGGTGAAAGAAACTTTTAACAGGAACTCTATTCAGGGTAGAGAGATTCTGTCTTATCCTGACAGGAAGGAAATGGCTGCTTGGTCTCTGCCTTCCCTGGTGAGGATCAGAGAGCATTTGTGTGGAAGTTATGTGGGTTTGTAAGACGCTATATAAATGTTACTTGTTAAAAATCCAGGCAATTCAAAGAGTGTATTTACCTTTCTTCTGAATCTACTCCCTATGAGGTTTTTCCCTGTTTCTTCTGCCTTGTCCTCAAATGAATTAAAGAACCTTACAAAGATGCCTGATGCTAAAGAACTGCAATTTCTTAACCTGATACATGTAGAAGAGCCTTTGGTTGAACAAAATACGGCAACATGGATGTTTGTCAAGCTCCATTCTAGTATTCTTCATGGGTCCTCAGTCCAACTGAAGTATAATCTATAATAATAATCATGAAACAAATGACTCCTTCATTCATTCAGAAAGCCTTTCTTTAGGACTACTAGGTATAAGGCTCTCTTCTAGAGTCAGAGGAATCAGCAATGGATCAAAAGGAAGCAAACAAACAAAAATCTCTTAGATTTCATTGCTTAGGTAATTAGTTTTATATCTTTTAGGAAGATATAAATTGCTTAGGTAATTAGTTTTATATCTTTTAGGAAGCATTCATTCTGTCTTGGATAAAAATTTTTCTTAGGTAGTCTGTCATTTCTCTGTTTCCTCCCCTGAGATGAGGTCCAGGTGTATACATAGAGGATATATCCTTATATGACCTCATGACAAAGGTGAAGAGTTAATGTATTATTCTTTTTTTTTCCATTTACTGGCTTCGAGTCTCAGATGCGATGTCCCTTGTCTACTTAGCGAAACAGTGAGAAAGACAAGTCAGCAGGCAATCACACTAACGCACGGCAATGTAATTACCTGCTGTGATAGAGACATTATAGACATGACCACCACATGTGCACAACTTCAGGAGCACCCCTCACACAGACCATAATGTGCAGAGTGCCCCTTAGAGCTGAACAGTGCACGACCCTTGAGCCCATCTGTGACAGCCCTTAGACACCCATCTAAGAACAGCACAGAGGAGGGCTATGATACAATTCAGACTAGGGGATGGGAAGAAACCATGTATAGAGTGGGCAGAAGTTAACTAGATAAACATGGAGAGTGAATGAATAGCATCACATGAATAAAGTCCCAGATTCTAGAGAAAACATACCTAAAGAAGAAATTAAAAGAAGTTCTTAAGCTGGAATGCTGAGTAGAAGAGGAAGGCACAGTGAAAAAATATGGGGAGGCAAAAGAGGCTATTAAAAAGAACCCTGTAACTATATTGAGAAGTTTGACCTTTATCCTGAGGACAAGTAGGTACCATGGCAAGATTTTAAGCTAGGGACATACCAAGGGCAGGTTTGCATATTAGAAGCATGGCACTCAGAATTTGCAGTTAGGTTTGTTTTTTAGCAACCAGTTCATCCTAGAGGAGATAAGTCCTGGGTGTTCATCGGAAGGACTGATGTTGAAGCTGAAACTCCAATACTTTGGCCACCTCATGTGAAGAGTCGACTCACTGGAAAAGACCCTGATGCTGGGAAGGATTGGGGGCAGGAGGAGAAGGGGAAGACAGAGGATGAGATGGCTGGATGGCATCATCGACTCAATGAACATGGGTTTGGATGGACTCCGGGAGTTGGTGATGGACAGGGAGGCTTGGTGTACTGCAATTCGTGGGGTCGCAAAGAGCGAATGAATTGACCAACTTGCTTTTTAGCTGCTATGTGGGGGGTAGGTGAGTAGTTAGGAGGCTGTGATAATAACCTGGCTTGAAGACAAGGAGGCTTGGACATGGTTCCACTTTCGGAATGCTGAGAAAAGGAAGGCTGAAATAAGTATATGACAAGTGGGATTGAGAGTTATTTTGTAATTGGATGTGGGTTCTGGGGAACAGGGCAGAGGTGGGGATTGTGTTCACTGAGTAATCTGTGAGATGGCTGAGCCATTCTCTGAGACAGGAACCTGAGGCAGTCAAGGAGCAAGGGTGGTGAAGAAAAATGAGTTCTGCCTTTCACTTGTTAAGTTCTAGGTGTGTGGCAGGCATCTAAGTGGAAATGTCTTGAGAACTAGAGCAATGCGCAGCTCTGATATCCAAAGGAGCAATCTGGGACAGGGAGATAGATTGGGGCAAAGAGGGTGCATTTACAGATATTAACTAAAACCATCATATTGGAAGAATTTCAAGGGAAGAAGGTTATTGTTTCTGTCTTCTGAATTATTATGAAAGCTTGATAAAAGCTACCCAGGAACACAAATATACAAGACGTATATTGTGTATGGAGTGTTATGGAGTTTTGGAACTGGGAGAAATTGGTGGTAATTTAAATCTACCCACCTTTATAATATCCATATATAACTGTAAGCAACAAAGCACTGAATTGTGGGTTGTAGTCATTTTACTCTCACTTGCTTTTTTCATCAATTTTATCATTTTTGACACATATGGATCTAGTTTGTTTATTTAATTTTCATATTCCATGTGAAAATAAGATACCATTCATTCAGTCTCTTGTTGATTGATTATTTCTAATATATCATTTGTATTAGGAAGCCACAATGAGCATGCCTATATATGGTTCCTTGTGCATCTATGCAGGAGTTTATCCAAGGCAAATACTAAGAAGTTGTCAAATCAAGGTGTCTGAATGCTTTGAACTAATTACATATGTCCAAATTGCTCTCCTTGGGTTTTTGACCAACTTCACCACCAATCAACATTATGTGAGATTTATTCCACATTTCCTTCATTACTTGGCATTATTAGACTTAAATTTTTGCCAGTCTGCATTGCGGACAGACGCTTTACCGTCTGAGCCACCAGGGAAGCCTCAATGAATATGAGATTTTTGCTGTTAACTGATTTGATTTTAACATTGTTTCATTTCTGAGCAGGAGCATTTTTTATTTGTTTATTGGTAACTTGAATAGCAGTTTCTCAATTTAGGTTTTGTCCATTTATTGATTTGGGGGTATTTTTCTTATTGATTGATATAAACTACATATTATAAATACACCATGTATAATAATAGTTGATTCCTTATATAAAAGCAAGTGTATCTTTCCCTTCTGTACTTTTGTATTTATTTATGATAACTTTGGGCTCCCCTGGTGGCTCAAATGGTGAAGAATCTGCCAGCAATGCAAGAGACCTGGGTTTGATCCCTGGGTCAGGAAGATCCCTGGGAGAAAGGAATGGCTACCCACTCCAGTATTCTTGCCTGGATACTTCCATGGACAGAGGAGCCCTGTGAGCTACAATCCATTGGGCAGCAAAAGGTTGAACACGACTGAGCAATTAATACACACACATACACACACGATAGCTTTGGGGCTTCCCTGGTGATTTAGTGGTAAAGAATCCACCTGCCAATGCAGGGGATGTGGGCTCAATCCCTGGGTAAGGAAGATCCCCTGGAGAAGGAAACTGGAACCTATTCTAGTATTCTTGCCTAAGAATTCCCACAGACAGAGGACTCTAGAGTCCATGAGGTCATGAAAGAGTTGTACATGACTTAGCATCTAAATAAAAACAGTGATAGCTTTGGTAAAGTAAATCCATCTTTTCTTTTACATTACTGTTTTTCTTAAGTCTTTTTAAATAAATCTTTTTTATACTGTAACATCATAAATATATTCTCTTAAATTTTCTTCTAAGTGTTATTAAACTTTTCTTTTAAGTTTCAGTCTTTAGACCATCTGGAATTTCTTTGGGTGGAAGAGTAAAGTTTTTTTTCCCTAATAAGAGCAACATTTTAATCAATATTTTAGTAATCTAGTCATTTATGGAAGAATCCATCCTTTCTCAACTAATCTATAATATCATTTCTGTCATATTGTAAAGTTCTATATATGTAGGGTTCTCCAGGCTTCCCTGGTGGCTCAGAGGGTAAAGCATCTGCCTGCAGTGTGGGAGACCCGGGTTCGATCCCTGGGTGGGAAGATCCCCTGGAGAAGGACATGGTAAACTACTCCAGTATTCTGGCCTGGAAAATTCCATGGACGGAGGAGCCTGGTGGGCTACAGTCCACGGGATCGCAGAGTTGGACAGACTGAGTGACTTCATTTTCACTTTCTTTCTTTTCTCCATTATATTTCACGATCGTTTTTCTCTATCCCTCTGTCAATAACATACTTAATTACTACAGATTTATAATAAGTTTTGACATTGGATATAGAGCTTATTGATACAGATTCTTTCCTCTCTTCCAAAATATATTGGTTATTCTTGGCCTTCAGTTGATTCATGTCACTATGTCATCACCTCATCAAATTTCATGAAATTCCTGCTGAGGAGTACATTGAATTTACAGATAAATGTGGGTAAGGCTATATTATTTTTAATTAAAAAACATTTTGAAGAAAAATACATTTTGAAAATTAAAAGTATTCTTTTTTAATAATTTGTGCTGTCCTAGGGATGGAGAGGCAGGGGCAAATTTCTGTTTACCTTTGCCCCAGTGGCACGGTAGCCAACAGATACTGAACAAATGTTCCTTAATTAACTAACTGACAGACTGAATAAAGGAGTGAATGTAAGTTTCTTTGTGATCTTGTTAGTTGTGAAGATAAATTACATCTATAATAAATGACTAATAGGGAATAAGGATAGCTTATTTCCTCAGTTCCTTAATCTGTTATGATAGATTCCCATTATCTCTACTGACAGTGACAAGAAAATTTTATAAGAAGTCTTGTCATTTCCTTCTAAAAAAGCCTTTGACATGGAGGCCATGAATCTTAGAAACAACTTGCATATTCTTCCATGCAGCATCTTTTATTTAATGCCTACTACTAAGTTCCAGGGGCTGTTTTAGGTACTGGAAATAAAGCTATGAGCAATGACAAAACCTCTGCTTCCCTGGGGCTTGCATTCTAGAGGGGTAGAGACTAAAAGCTAAAATAAATAATTCAATTCCATTGTGTGTGAAATGTACTATGTGTATAAAAAGTATTATGGCATAGGAAAAAATTAAGCTGGGGAGAATTGGGATTGAGGTGATTGTAATTTTATGTCAGATGGTACAGAGAAGCCCATGAGTAGAAGACAATGACTTGAAGGAGATCTGGGGAAAGAGTGTCTCATGTAGGGGGAGTCAGCAATGTGAAGGTCAGAGGCAGGACCTGCCTAGCATGTCTGAACTATAACAAGGACAGCAGTCTCACCAATGTGGAGTGTCTGAACTATAACAAGGACCACAGTCTCACCAATGTGGAGTGACTGGGGAAAGAATGGAAGAAAAGGGAAGATCTCAGATAGGGTATAGGGCCCCATAGGCCATTGTAAGAATTTGGGCTTTCAGCTCCTGGTTGTGTCAACTTCCCTTCTAGTAAAAATTATTTCGGCCAGATTGCTATTCTTTTAAAGAAGGTTTCATAGTTTTTGTCCATCTGCTTTTTCCAAAAAAACTTTGCTTACAATCTCTGAGAATTTTGAAAAGCTTTGTATCAACATAAATGTCTTCAAGTTGACTCCTAAACTTTTTCATAATTGTTTTAAATGGTTGCCAAGGTTATGACTTCTGGTATATTGTAAATATTTAAAATCAAGTGTCCCATTACTATTTCCAATGTAATGGTCTCCTAATGTCTTAACAACTTGTGATGTAGTCATAATATCATCCCTTTAAATGATAAATGAACTTGCTGTTTAACTTTACATTTCATTACATGAAAACTTTACATATCCTTGGCAGAACTTTTTTTTGTGTGTAATATAAACCTATGCTTTAAAGTATTTTATTGACTATCTCAGCATATTTGCTACACTGAAAATATACATGTAGGAGCTTCTGTGGTGGTCCAGTGGCTAATACTCCATATTCCCAATGCAGGGAGCTGAGGATCAACCCAAGGTCAGGGAAATAGATCCCATATGCTGCAATTAAAGATCTTTCATGCCTCAGTGTAGATAGAAAATCCCATGTGAGGCAA
Source organism: Antilocapra americana (assembly GCA_007570785.1). NCBI lineage: Eukaryota > Metazoa > Chordata > Mammalia > Artiodactyla > Antilocapridae > Antilocapra > Antilocapra americana. The sequence goes on from ML664157.1 coordinate 7,181,974, forward strand.
CTAAGACCTGGCACAGCCAAATATTAATAAATAGATAAATATTTTTAAAAATACTAGAAACAATGTTTAAAAAATATGTATGTATGTATGTATATGCAAATTTCCATGCAAAGCTTTGTTATTAGTTTGAGGAGTAGTAGAAGCATTTCCTGTGACCATAATGCCCTAAATGTTAAAACATATTTTCAGGATTAAATTACATTTACAATAGTAAAATCATATAGTTAGTCATAACAACAATAATGGGAAATAAGTTTTGACAGGGTAATATTGAACATAAAGTATAATTTTATTGCAAATGATTCTAAGATGTGAGTTGCTTCTTAAACTGAAATAAGTTCAGCATCAATTTTATTCCTAGTTTTCTTTTTCAATTTTGTTTGAGGGAGAAGGCAAATGATGAAAAAAACTTATTCATATAAATTAAGTACTTGAGTACAGAAGGATTTTTGTTAGAGCAATGTTTCTCAATTCTATGAACTCCTTCAAAATTATACACTAAAACCGGAGTCATAAACATTTATAACAATCTGTCCGTGGCAATTTATTTGGTTCCTCCATGTTTGTTGAGATCAAATCATTGATAACAACTTAAATTGTAAATGAATTTTTTAAACTGAGTCTGGAGTAATCCACTCTCTCAATACCAACACCAATATATTAAAATATTCCTTTGTATGTTAGAGATTTTTCCTCCTTGGAACAATGCACACTAGTAAGATTCAAGATGGGTGAGAAGGGTGATTATAAGAAAAGCAATTCAGAAGGAGGACAATTCTGAAAGGGAAAGGAGAAAGGACAACCCTCTTACTTCAGGAATGTTCTCAGGCAGATCAAATTTAGGTAGATTATTCCAGAAGGGGAAGAAATTTTGTCATAAAGTGGTAGAAAAACAGTGCGGAAAAGTAACATATGAGTAAGGGATGTGATTGGTATCATTTATTTTCAATGTAAATACTGGCATTTCATTCTATAAATACAAATCTAGTAAACTGATATTTCCTGCTAACCAAACATTCTAATAAATCTTACTGGAAGCTTCACTGCTGATATAACATTATTTTCAATCTTGAAGCCAAATGGACGCTGTTTCAGACATTTTTTATTAGAAAAGACTGCATACTTTACTTCAAATATTCAATTTATTTTAAAATATTAACTTTTAATGCAATTGTGAATGTAGAAAAAATTCTCTTAGACCAAGTATATTTACCATGCTTAAGAAATCAAATATAGGAGAAAACAAGATACTTTACTAGGAAAAACAATATTGAAATAATCTCCTAATAGACTGAAACAGAAACTGATTGGTACCTCAAATACCAATCCTTTAGTCTCTAGTTCTTTCTTAGTTTAAATAAAATATCCCAGCCAATGTGGAAGCTTAAAACTATCTTGATATCTCCATCTGATAAGGCATTACATAAAATTCTTAAAACCATATTTCAATAAGCAAACTGAAATCACATCCCTTACTCCATTTATTTAGTATCTATAAGTAAGCCTTCATTCCTTGTGCTGAATATTTGCTGGGTCAGTTCACTCACTAAGCCCTTTCCACACCCTCACCCTAGTGATCAGCATCTGTTCCTTCCTGCCTCAGAGGTATTACTGCTTACAGCGATGTGTTAGCTGATTGGTGTATGTCTGCAAATTACTAAGAACAGGAACTATAAGCATCTTTCAAAACCAAATATCCATTATTTTGAAAGCTCTACATAAAGCTAAACCAATCTCTGTGAACTTGGTTGTGAAATGTATGAAAGGATATAGAGGGAAAAAAAAAAAAAAAGAATCCAAGCTGATGAAGAAGTGCATGTTCCCTTATTCGTAAGAATCACTTACCAGGATTCCTCCTCTGTCCTTCTCTACCAACTTTTCTATTCTTCTGGAAGAATTACCAGAACACATTCAAAGGTCTCTTGAAATATCCTGAAACATATTATTTCTGAGATTTACATAGTCATTTTCTTTTGAAAGTCATTAAATATAAAACGAATTTAGATGGAACAACTCCATTTTGAAATTACTTAAGGAATGATAACTTCAAAGCTTTTTAAAAATTTTAACTATTGGCTTACTCTAAGCATAATGTTGTCATAAAATATATCATAATAGCTCCATAGTGAACGCTTCTGGAATAAAATCCAGACTCCTTAAGTTGGCTTAGCAGGCCTTTCAGGTATGAATTCTGACTACCTCTCTAGTACAACTTTCCAGATACACTCAGAATTTTTCAGTTCTTCATTCTTGCCAAGATGCTTTCCAAGTCAAGACATTATTCCTCCCTTATCTAGGAAAATTGGTCCACCACTTCTTCACTCAAACCCACCCTCTTTTAAGTCCTTGCTCAAATGCTGGCACAACCTTGGAGAACTGTCCTGAACATTTCTTTGGAGGGAGTTTCCCAACCACTCTCTATCTAAGCACTATTTTCTGACAGCCTGAAGAAACTCATTGATTTGTTTATGTATTTTTCTCTAAGGGACAAGAACCTCATCTGTCTTGCTCACTCCTGTATGCTCAGCTTGTAGAGTTCCTCTTGACCTAAGGTGTGTAATGAAAAATATTGGTGCCTGAAAGATAAAATAAGACCAAAGATAGAGAAGAATAGTTGTTGCAAACGATAAAAATTTATCCAAAGAAGATCGTTCATTTTCAAAGCACTCACAAAAGTGTTTTATATTTATTTAAATGTGTTTTCTTATATTGGGATATCCATTTCCTACCCTCAGTGCTTGCACACGTCAGTAGCCAGGTTAGCAGCTGGATGTTGGTTACCATAATGAAGATGGCCCTAGATGTATTTCATGACCCAGAGATTTAACAGAAACAATATTTCGTCAGAAAAGGTACACCCTCTTCTTCTCCAACTCAGTTGGCTCTGGTGTTTATTTTTGCACCTCAGTGATCAAAATATTTAACCACTAATGGCCTTATGGGAAGAGTATTGATATCTTCAGGAAGAACTTAGTCATGGCATATGATTTATGTCTCTGATTTGAGACAGGAAAATCAATACTTAACTGTGTTGCCTTACTTCTTCTGAGTTGCTTTCAAAAACTTACTAGGCTAAAATTAACCAAGCAAGTTTCCTGATTCACCTTTCCTTATGCCACAAAGTAGACAAAATTCAATTATAGACTGATGGTCTAGCCTTCCCCATAGCTGTTAATAAATAAAAAGGTATTATTATGGAAAATGGATGAATTTGCTTGCTTGTTTTCCTTCTCTTTTGGATGACATAAATCTCTCTCACTCCTGCTGATTAAAAAAATATTAAACTCTTTGTCTAAGGCTCAGCATATCCCCATGCAAGTGGCTCTTTTACAAAAGCCATTCAAATAATTACAGATCTTAGGAATAACAAATAGGTAAGTCAAAAATTATTCTTCTAAAAGAAGTGTTACCTATGTCAACTTCATTAAAATTTCACCAGGCACTAATAACTTAATTTGAGCTTCTCTTTCTTTCTATAATTTTGGAACATGGTACTCTTCATGAAGCAATGCCAGCCAGTTGTTCTCATTTTAAAATTAAAGGCATTAGTTATTTTAGAAAGTCATATCTTTATTCATTAAAGGCTTAAGGCACCTTATGAAGTTCTAGGGGAAGCAATAGTTGAGAGCATAATAGATGGATCTCTGAATGCCATATTATTTCATTGGAAGTCTGAGGTTCTAAAATTAAAGAAACTTTAATATATTTTAAGGTTGTTATCCAAAATTTGCCTCCTCACAATCTTTTGCGTAAAAACTGACTAGCTAACTACACAGAGTATTTTTCTTTTAAGCCATCTAAAGTTTCATTGTTTCTGTAAATGTTAATGTCAGAGAAAGAAAATCTTTTCTATATATATATATTTGATTATTAGAATGGTTTTGATACCAGTATTTGGAGTTTCATGTTTTCATTTTTTAATGTATAACTTCAAAGTGAGAGGAGAAAGGAAAAATATAAATGGGAATTTGTATTTTAGAGTTAATTTTTTAAACACAATACATTTAGCTCAGTGTGTGCTCAGTTGCTTCAGTTGAATCCGACTCTTTGCTACCCTATGGACTGTATCCCATCAGGCTCCTCTGTCCATGAGATTCCCCAGGCAAGAATACAGGATTGGGTTGCCGTGCCCTCCTCCAGAGGATCTTTCTGATCCAGGGATCGAACCCTCATCTCAGTTGTGTCTCCTGTATTGCAGGCAGTATATTTACCCACTGAGCTAACTGGGAAGCCTTATGTAATTGGTAGTACATGCCAACCTAACATAATCAGACTTATGCTATGGCTAATATGACCACAGAGCCACAGTTTAATCTTTTTGTTTCTTTATTTTTTACTGAAGTATAGATGACTTACAATGTTGTATTAGTTTCAGGCATACAACATAGTAATTTGATATTTTTATGGATTATGCACCATACAAAGTTATTATAATAGTATTGACTATATTCCTTGTAGTGTACAGTACATTCCTATGACTTTTTATTTTATAATTAGTAGTTTGTACCTCTTAACCTCTTATATATATTTACCCATTCTTCTACCCCACCCCTTCCACAAAGTAGAAGCAACCTATGTGTCATCAATAGATAAATGGATACAGAAAATGGCACACACACACACACACACACACACACACACACACACACACACACACA
>ML664157.1:7186641-7234470 GCA_007570785.1 Antilocapra americana
ACACACACACACACACACACACACACACACACACACACACACACACATATATATATTACTCAGCCATAAAAAAGAATGAAATCTTGCCATTTGCAACAACATGGATGGACCCAAAAGGTACTGTGCTTGGTGAAATAAGTCACACAGAGAAAGACAAATACTGTGTTCTTTAACTTATGTGTGAAACCTAAAATAAACAAAAACAATCAAGCTGTTTCTCTTTAAAGCTTCTCTTCATGTAGCTATTTTCATATAATTTTATAATGCCTCAAGATAAACTTGGGGCTGAGAGGTATCTGCAAATACATGAATCACAAGGATGAAGAATTCTTCAAAGTGTTACCAGTTTTAGCATCTGGCCTAGATTGCTGAATTCATCTGCCAGGCCACTCACTAAGACAGACCTTATTATCTGGTTTTTCACTTTACACTTAAAATCTTCTTGAGTCATGTCCAAAAGTCAAAGTTGTTTTCAGTTACTGAAAATTATCATCTAATGCCTTTTAAAATATGTTGAATTATTTAAAATAGTGGCTAAATTATGTCAGACATATTTATATGTATTTTGTTAGGTGATATTAAACAGTTTTAATGGGTTCTACTAAAAACTGTACATAGCAGGATTGAAGGCTCCCTAAGGACAGCACATAGAGTAATTATTCACTAAACTATTGTTAGTTGATATATCAGTTCCTTCAAAACACTTGAATAAAAGTATAAATTAAGCAATATCCAAGTGATAGAATGAATACAATGATAAGAAAAATACCCCCAAATTAGGTGCTCCATGCTATGCTTTACACATTCGAGGCAGAAAGTAACCATAGATAATAACTATCATCTCCCATTTTATGGATTAAAAAAGATCAGAAGATCAGAGAGGTACAGTAATTCTGTCAAGGTCTCACATCTGATAGCTAGTAACTATCCAAAATAAAGATTTAAACTAAAATCTTCTGATTCTCATTCACAACATAGTTCTGCCTCTCATAATTCTGTTCAAGCAGATCAGTCAAAGATTATGGAAGCTTAAGGATAGGAAATTTTAATTCCAAGCCAAACAAACAGGTTCCATCTTCCTATGACAGTCTGAAAACTAAGAGAGGAGGCAATAATTTGATTTCTTTGAGGGAATGAAGAAGCAAGCTTTTAATCCAGTAACACACAAAATAAAGTACACTGAACAACCAATTTAAGAAGAGGTGTTTTTTTTTTTGTACATATGGAGGTTCAAACATATGATATTTTACAAAATATCTGTTATTTAATATCAGCTGTAATTGATGCTAACCTAGTTTTTCATGTATGTTTCAGAATATAAAACACATTCATCATCAACTGACCTGTTTTATAGCTATAATATCTTATTGTACTTGACTGAAAATCTTAATTGATTAACTTACTTGAGGTGAACAAAGCACAGTTACACTTTTGAGCCAAAGAAAGGAATTGATATTATGGGGCTTCTCTGGTGGCTCAGTGGTAAAGAATCTATCTATGATGCAGGAGACCTGAGTTTGATCTCTGGGTTGGGATGATTCCTGGAGGAGGGCCATGGCAATCCACTCCAGTATTCTTGCCTGGAGAATTCCATGGACAGAGGAGACTGGTGGGCTACAGTCCATAGGGTTGCACAGAGTCGAACACAACTAAAGTGACTAAGCAGGAGCAGAAACTTCTAATGCCCAAACTATCCCTAGAATAGACAATTTCCTGGCGTGCTACAGGTCATGGGGTCACAGTCAGACACGACTTAGCAACTGAATAACAACAAATCAAAGTTCAGGTCACAATTGGATCTCTAGCTTCCCAATATCCACTAAATGTAAGTGGAAATATACCTATGCACTTGAAAACTTGGCCATTGATGTTAAATTAAAATAAGAAGCACAAGGAAGACCCTTGCTTTGATAATACAATTACAAAAGACAAAGGAACAAAATAAAATCAGCTTCTAAAACATATCAGTGTTAGATACTTGTTACTTTTCTTCCTAACATTTGTTGGGTTTCTCTCTCCCCTTCTCTCCATTTTTATGCTTATATTGTATGTGATAGGTTGAATAATGGCCCCCAGAGATACCCAGGTCTCAATTCCTGGAATCTGTAAATGCTATTTTATGTGGCAAAAGTGATTTTGTAGACATGATTGTTAAGGATCTTTAGACTGAGCAATTATCCTGCATTTTCTGGATGGGCCTTAAATATAATGATAAATGTCATTAAGAGAGGGAGGCAATAAGAGATTTGATTACAAAAGAAGAAGGTAATATGCCCACTATAGCATAACGTTAGGCTGCAGGCCTTGAAGATAGAGGATGGGGCCAAGAGCCAAGGAGTGCAGCTCTAGAAGCTGGAAAAGGCTCACAAATGGATTCTTCCCTAGAGTTTCCTGAGGGAGCATGACTTTGGCCCAGCAAAATCAACATTGGATTTATGACCTTCAGAACTGTAAGAGAATAAACATGTTCTATTAATCCAACAAAGTTGGTGGTAATTTTTTATAGAGCAGCCATAGGAAACTAATACAGATGGGGGTTCAGGAGTGAAATGAAATATAGAATGACTCAGTTATAAGCAAATCTATATGCCTCATTTCCCTCGTCTTAAGCATGCAGAGTTCAGTAATGGTTTACATTACCCTATCAGAAGTGATAGCAAGCACTCACTAGGAATGCTGGAAAGAGACTGGAGAATTCTCCCTCCTGCTAGACTGAATCTCAGAAGATGTGAGATCTGGGATTGCTGAAGCCATCTTCTGTTTGTGATGGGAAACCTGCATAAGTATGCCAGCAGGTGAAGACCAGGAAGAGATGCAACAGTGGAGAGGGCAAAACAGAAAACAGGAAAGGAGAGGAAGCAAAGGAGAAGAGAGACAGAGAGAAAGCCAGCCCTCCCCTATATATCTCAGTTTAGTGAGTGAATCAATTTTTATAAAGTCAGTTTGGGCTGGATTTTCTGCCAATTGCAAGTGAAAGTCCTTTGAACACATTTTTTAGCTTTGAGTTTTTAGGTTTATTTTAATGACAAAGGTCAGTATAACTTTATAACTGGTAACATGTGTACTTCAGTATGTAAATATAATTAGAGGCGACATCAAAAAGCACACTGTATGGACTTGAGATTATACGTAATAAAATATTAGACCTAGCCAAATATTCCTTAGGGAGAGATTGGGAAGACAAAGCCTAAGGAAGGGGATTAATTCATTTGGAAGAATTTCAGCCCTATTTAGTTAGGATTCCTTTTGCCAGTTTCTACTATGTGTCTCTCATATTTCTCATGCCTAAAGTATCCAGACACATTATTCAGTCCCAAGTGACCTGTTTTTATGAATAAAATACTGCTTTAACTAGCCTTGAATTTTTTCTGATATTAAATACCTGTTTAGGAATTTCTTTTGGTAATGCTTAGTTTATTTAATCCTGGATTAAATAAAGATTATCTTTTGTTTTCCCCCAAGTAACCATAGCCTAGAGCATTTTTATTCCTAGAGTAGAGTGACTAGTGCATTAAAAAATTAAAAGTCCATTTCTTGATGTAGGTTTTGGAGTCTGTTTCATTCCTCAGTTCAGTTCAGTTCAGTTCAGTTGCTCAGTCATGTCTGACCCTTTGCAACCCCATGAACCGCAGCACGCCAGGCCTCCCTGTCCATTACCAACTCCTGGAGTCAACCCAAACCCATGTTCATTGAGTTGGTGATGCCATCTAACCGTCTCATCCTCTGTCGTCCCCTTCTCCTCCTGCCCTCAATCTTTCCCAGCATCAGGGTCTTTTCTTAGGTTCTTCACATCAGGTGGCCAAAGTATTGGAGTTTCAACTTCAGCATCAGTCCTTCCAATGAACACCCAGGGCTGATCTCCTTTAGGATGGACTGGTTGGATCTCCTTGCAGTCCAAGGGACTCTCAAGAGCCTTCTCCAACACGACCATTTAAAAACATCAATTCTTCGGTGCTCAGCTTTCTGAGCAACCCTCACGTTCATACATGACTACTGGAAAAGCCATAGCCTTGACTAGATGGACCTTTGTTGGCAAAGTAATGTCTCTGCTTTTTAATAGGCTCTCTAGGTAGGCCATAACTTTCCTTCCAAGGAGTAAGCGTCTTTTAATTTCATGGCTGCAGTCACCATCTGCAGTGATTTTGGAGCCCCTCAAAATAAAGTCAGCCACTGTTTCCCCATCTATTTGCCATGAAGTGATGCCATGGACCAAATGCCATGATCTTAGTTTTCTGAATTTATGGTGAAGTAAATTACTTGATGATGAAGAATTGGATACGTTCCATATTAGTTAAGAGACAGGAAAGACAATTTGCACACTGTACCTGCAATTTTTTTAGGATACCATCTTGCTAGGATTATTTCTTTATTGTCTCCAAGACATGATTGTCCTAAGTAGAAATAATGAAAATGGAATGATATAAATGTACAAATATTAATATATTTTTCTTAAAAGTTTGCTTGAAAATATATATATTATATAATCCTGTCACTCATGGACATCTCTTAACTTTCTCAGAGCTTTTGATTTTCACATTACTACCTGCTTTGCAGAACATATATGATAGCTAGTATTAGTAAGTGACAACACCTACTCATCCCTAAAAATGTACAAAAGTTTTTGTTCTAAGCCTTCTATTTGTTGAGGTCATTTTTGATAGTAAAAAGTGGAAAGATTTTTTTTTTCTGTCAAAGTGTAACTGAGTATCGATCAAATACCATCTAGATGGACAATTAATGACTAGTGACTACTTGGATCTGTTTTATGAAATAAGAGAGGAGGTTGGGGAGTGCAGATCCATGGCAAATCAACAACTCACACTAAACGGTAGTTGGTAATATGATATTGACTCCATTTCTTTTGTAAAGGTAAGAAATTATATATATTTTTACTGTATCACAATCACTCTGGCAGGTAAGATGAGACTCAGAGTAACTAGGAATTCCCTATCAACTTAGATCTTTTTAACAGTCTTAAAAAATAAAACTTTATTTTGCTGAAGTAACTTGCTTTCTTTCATTAGCTGATAAAAGAAAATCATGATGCTTTCCTTAAATACAGACAGATAATATATTGTTTTCCATATCTACTTTTAAGTGGATTATCAAATACCAGAGGTATAATTTATCAGGTTCATTCCCAGGTTGTTTCTGGAAAATACTATTAACTTTCCAGTTCCTAGAAACATCCTTTACATTTTGTGATTTAGAACTCTTTTACTTGGAATTTACAAATGCAATTTCAGTATTCTTTTTTGCTCTGATGAAAGTTTCTATTGTAAATATAATTTTCAAATCATAAATGGTTAATCTCTAAACCACCAAAGAAATATTCATAGAGATGATTTATCACACTTAGTCCTCATTTGATCCAAATACAACAAAGTGCAAAATTCTTTGTGTTTAAAATAGAAGAGTAAAATCAACATTATATTGTGATTAAAATAGTAGTTAACCATATATGAATCACATATATTTTGTAGTTCAACATAATCTTAAAAACACTTTATGCACAACTGACAAAGAACCAGTAAGACTAAAATTCTTCCTAATAACAAAATTGACTCCTTCCTTAGAAAATAATGGGCTTCCCTGGTGGCTCAGCTGGTAAAGAATCTGCCTGCAATGTGGGAGACCTGGGTTTCATCCCTGGGTTGAGGAGATCCCCTCGAGGAGCAAAAGGCTACCCACTTCAGTACTCTGGCCTGGAGAATCCCATGGACTGCATAGTCCATGGGGTTGTAAAGAATCAGATACAACTGAGAGACTTTCACTTTCACTTTAGGGGAAGCATATGTAAACCCATGGTGATATCATGACAATGTATGGCAAAAATAATAAAAAATATATATATATATATTAAAAAAATAATAAATAAATAAATAAATAAATAAAATGTTCAGGAGCACTACAAAAAAAAAAAGAAATACCAAAATGAGACTTTTAATTAGATTTTCTATAGCTAAATTAATTCAACATTTTAGTTTATTAATTTGCTCTTTGCCAATCTGAGAAAATAAAAATAGGTAAATCACTTACCAAAAGAAAAATGTCCTGGTTTTGTTTCTTGCTTGCATTTTAAATTAGAGACATATCTATTACAAGCTCTTCTACAGTTTCTACTTATATAACCAAGTTGGCATCCATAATGATTGACCCTGAATTGCTATCAAGTATTGAGTCATCAGAAATGAAATTACTTGTTCTACACAATGTGCTAGTTTTGCTTTTGACAAAATCACCAAAGGCTTTAATTTCAAAAATGTAGTCTGTACTATTCCTTTTGACTATATTTGGCCTTTTGCTTTTTTGTTTCTTTTTCATTGTTTGTTTACCAGTCATTCGTGTAAGCAGGTAAAACAAACACAGTGCTAAGGATGTATAGGAAGCTCTATCAAGCTTTCTTTTCTTTTCTTTTATATGGGAGTATAGTTAATTTGGGGCTTCCCAGGAGGCGTCTGCCTATGCAGGAGACATAAGAGACATGGGTTAGATCCCTGAGTTGGGAAGATTCCCTGAAGGGGGGCATGGCAACACAATCCAGTATTCTTGCCTGGAGAAGCTACATGGACAGAGGAGCCTGGTGGCAGTCCATAAGGTCGCAAAGAGTCGGACATGACTGAAGTGACTTAGCAGAGTTAATTTACATGGTTGTGTTAATTTCAGGCGTACAGCAAAGTGATTTAGTTATACATACTCATACACCTATTCTTTTTTCAGAGTCTTTTCCTATATAGGTTATTACAGAGTATTGAGTGCTATACAGTAGGTCTTCTGTCAAACTTTAAATCTTTCTATAAACAGATAGTTTCAACTTTTTAAGTTCTTTCTTTGAGTATTTGTCTTAATAGTCAGTAATGTCTACAGTATTGATTTTTCAATGTTTACACTTTGCATACTGGCTTCCAAAATCCCTATTAGAAATTTTTCTGTAGACTATTCCTGCTAAATTACTATGAAGTATTTTAAATGTACTTTATTGTTATATCATTCTTTTGTGGTATTATGTTCTTCCTTATGGGTAAAATATTTTCTCTTTACTCACTGCAGATGTTACAATTTGAGGGCTTTCTTTCACAATTTTTTATTTCTTCACTGTCTTTGTCCTTTTTGTAGAAATTCTTTGTTCATTTGTTTTGATTCATTTATTTCAAACTAAATGCTGTCTTAAAGGGATTGGAGTGTTTTGACTATCTAGGTTTGAAATTAAGAAATGTCTATATTCAGAAACCTTTCTTTCGGATGATGAGTGGGATTGAGGGAAAGGCCTTTGGACACCCTAAGAATTAGTGTATTGTATACTTGGAGTGCCAGGCATGGCGGAGGGTGAGAGAAAGGATAAATGGCACACATAAGTTGCCTGCTGGTGGGCTTGCAAAGAGGTCAAAGGCCCATTGGTTCATCATATAGCTCTTAACTAATCTTCGTGGTTTTATTATTTTTTAATATATTTATTTATTTATTAATTTTCTTTACATTATTGTATTAATTTTGCCATACATTGACAAAAATCCACAATGGGTATACATATGTTCCCCTTCCAGAACCCCCCCTCCCACCTCCCTCCCGATTCCATCCCTCTGGGTCATGCCGGTGCACCAGCCCTGAGGACCCTGTATCATGCATCAATCCTGGGCTGGCGATTCATTTCACGTAGATAATTTACATGTTTCAATGCCGTTCTCCCATATAATCCCACCCTTGTCCTCTCCCATAGAGTCTAAAAGACTGTTCTATACATCTGCATCTCTTTTGCTGTCTTGCATACAGGGTTATCATTACCATCTTTCTAAATTCCATATATATGCATTAGTATACTGTATTGGTGTTCTTCTTTCTGACCTACTTCACTCTGGATAATAGGCTCCAGTTTCATCCACCTCATTAGAACTGATTCAAATTTATTCCTTTTTTAATGGCTGAGTAATATTCCATTGTGTATATGTACCATAGTTTCTTATCCATTCATCTGTTGATGGGCATCAGGTTGCTTCCATGTCCTGGCTATTGTAAACAATGCAGCGATGAACATTGGAGTACATGTGTCTCTTTCAATTCTGGTTTCCTCATTGTGTATGCCCAGCAGTGGGATTGCTGAGTCATATGGCAGTTCTATTTGCAGTTTTTTAAGGAATCTCCACACTGTTCTCCATAGTGGTTGTACTAGTTTGCATTCCCACCAACAGTGTAAGAGGGTTCCCTTTTCTCCACATCCTCTCCAGCATTTATTGCTTGTAGATTTTTGGATTGCAGCCATTCTGACTGGTGTAAAGTGGTACCTCATTGTGGTTTTATTTGCATTTCTCTGATAGTGAGTGATGTTGAGCATATTTTCATGTGTTTGTTAGCCATTTGTATGTCTTCTTTGGAGAAATGTCTGTTAAGTTCTTTGGGCCACTTTTTGATTGGGTCGTTTATTTTTCTGGAATGGAGCTGCAGGAGTTGCTTGTATACTTTTGAGATTAATTGTTTGGCCTCAAATAGCCAAAGCAATCTTGAGAAAGAAAAATGGAACTGGAGGAATCAACCTGCCTGACTTTAGGCTATACTACAAAGCCACAGTCATTAAGACAGTATGGTACTGGCACAAAGACAGAAATATAGATCAATGGAACAAAATAGAAAGCCCAGAGATAAATCTATGCACCTATGGACACCTTATCTTTGACAAAGGAGGTAAGAATATATAATGGAGAAAAGAAAATCTCTTTAACAAGTGGTGCTGGGAAAATTGGTCAACCACTTGTAAAAGAATGAAACTAGAACACTTTCTAACACCATACACAAAAATAAACTCAAATGGATTAAAGATCTAAATGTAAGACCAGAAACTATAAAACTCCTAGAGGAAAATATAGGCAAAACACTCTCTTACATAAACCAAGGCAGGATCCTCTATGACCCACCTCCCAGAGTAATGGAAATAAAAGCAAAAATAAACAAATGGGGCCTAATTAAAATTAAAAGCTTCTGCACAACAAAGGAAACTAAAAGCAAGGTGAAAATGCAGCCTTCAGAATGGGAGAAAGTAATAGCAAACAAAGCAATGGACAAACAATTAATCTTCATGGTTTTAGACCTGATGTCACCACAGTTTTCTGAGCTGGTATCCTGGTTCAATTTCAGAACTGGTGGTTGGTGAAGAGAGAAGGAATTAGTGGAAGAGTTAGGTACCTCAGTGTAAAGAAGAAGTGAGAAAACTCAGAGTCTTCAGTTTGCGTTTCCCTCCTCCATCTTGTCCAGGTTTTCAACCAATCCCTTTGTTCTTACACTCTCTTTTAGTACTTAGCATTTATAAATAGTGAACCTTGAAGTGATAAATTCTTATTTTTTCTTCCAGAAGTTCACCACATCAAGATACAGCTTTCTTTTCTCTGTTATATCAATTAACACCATTACCAAAAATGTGTTTAAATTGCTCATCTCAATGTTTCAGCCTTCTTTTTTTGAAATATTTTGTGGGTTAATCATTTTTCATCTTTTGTAACTATTTTAACAATGTATGACAAAGGAAAGGAAGTATCTACAATATTTAAAAGTTAATTTTAAGGTTAACTGTTGCAAATTTTTTATAACATTGCTCTGAATATTCTATTACTCTTGATTCTCTCTACTACCATTATACAGCTATTTAAATTTAAGTTTATGATTTTAATTTTTAAGTAAAAGTGTACATTATCATTTTAATAAAAATACACTAAATGTATATTAATTAATGTTTAAATATATAAGCTATTTAATTTCTTACACATAACCAAAATTTTATAATATATTTTGAATAACTTAATAATTTTAATAAAACAAAATGAAGATATTACCTACAATGAGATGTTTTCTCATTGATGATTTTTTAAAAATTGGCTTCAACAGAAAAATAGAACTTGAAAGACTCTAGGAATTGCAAAGAAAGTAGAAGGATCACTGCAAACACAGTAATTCCTTTATCAGAATCAGATTATCACTCTTCCCAGCATGCTGGGAAAGAGGAATTTGAGAGTTGTTGTTTTATTTCAGTTCAGTCGATCAGTCGTGTCTGACTCTTTGAGACCCAGTGGACTGCAGCATGCCAGGCCTTCCTGTCCATCACCAGTTCACAGAGTTTACTCAAACTCATGTCCATTGAGTCAGTGAGGCCATTCAACCATCTCATTCTCTGTCGTCCCCATCCCCTCCGCCTTCAATCTTTCCCAGCATCTGGGTCTTTTCCAATGAGTCAGCTCTTTACATCAGGTAGCCAAAGTACTGGAGTTTTAGCTTCAACATCAGTCCTTCCTATGAACACCCAAGACTGATCTGCTTTAGGATGCACTGGTTGGATCTCCTTGTGGTCCAAGGAACACTCAAAAGTCTTCTCCAGCACCACAGTTCAAAAGTGTCAATTCTTCGGTGCTCAGCTTTCTTTATAGTCCCACTCTCGTATCCATACATGAGCACTGGAAAAACCATAGCCTTGACTAGACCGACCTTTGTTGGCAAGGTAATATATCTGCTGTTTAATATGCTGTCTAGGTTGGTCATAAGTTTTCTTCCAAGTTGTTGTTTAGCTTGTGGATATTGAATCTATCATTTTCTCCTCTTCTTCCTCATTCCCCCAGGTACCCCCCAGGTTGCCGACTGTAAAGCAGGGTACATCTCATCAGACAACACAACAAAGTGGGGGGGAAGTTTGAACATTGGAAATAGTCTCATGAAAACAAAATCTTTGAATATTGTAGGCAAGTTTAAAATGTATACAAATAAGCATTTTATTTTTAGGTTTGAATATAAAATATCACATATAAACATACATATATTCTTAAATAAGCATATGTATTTGGATATATACAGTTTTTCATTGAATCCATTCTTCAAGGTTATTAAATGATTTAAAAATGGAAAAGGCACAGAGGACAACGAAAAGAAGAATAAATGACCTGAATTATCAGGTGAATAGAGTGAATAGAACATAATTATCATAGAATAAATGATGAATAGAATGATAGAGTGAATAAATGAGGAGTAGAAGTCTTGACTAGAATAGAGTGCCTTGACTTAAGGACTGAGCTTGAAAAGGAAGACTTGGAGCTGTTATAGAGGCTATAAAAATAACAGTCTTCAAATGTTAATATGTCTCACTATGATCATGAATTTTTTTCTTTTCCCTTATATTTCTTCTGATTTCCATTATGTATCTTTGTTTCTTTGTTGTTAGGTGTCTAATGATTTATGATGTCTAGTTTCTTTGTGAATTTTACCTTTTATCATTAAAAATATTCATCTTTGGTTAATTTAAAAATAATAAATAAATTTAATTTAAAAAAATCCAAATTTACTGAAATTGGGACAAAATATAAGTTTTTTTGGCACAAAAAGCATAAAGAAAGTCCTTTTTTAGAAAAAATAAATAGAATGAAAAATATTTTTGCTGTATACAGGTTAACATTATTTATTTTCTTATTTTGTTTCAAAAGAATTAGTCTATAATAGAATATTAATCCAGATTTCATGTTATTGTTAATGTGGTAAAAATTAATAGTAAAAACCAGTACTTAGGGCATGCTTTCATGATAGATGCTCTACAATGAATACATATTTGACTAAATATAGAATATCAAATAGCAAAATTTTTTTTGCAAAAGACAAGATTTTAAACAATTAAAAAAAATTACATAGCATTGGCTTTTCCAAACAGCACTAAGTGCAAATTCATTATCTAATTCTCAAAATATTCCAAGAGGTGGTTAGACCTAGAAATGAATACTCCTAAGCTACACAGGAAGACTAAGTGCCCATTGTCAGGCAGTGAGAGAGCTGAGGTTAAAATCTAATATTACTTCTACTTTTCACTTACTTAGGTGATATTTGTGTACCAAGGGTTTTGAGTTCTAGGCAATTTTCATTTTTATCCATCCTGCAAGTCATCCCAATTTACATAAAAAATATTGTAACTCATCTTGTTCCTTGTCTCAATTGTTTAAATTTCACAGGAAAAGAGATGCAAGAGTTATATTGGAGTTCAAATTGCTGATTTTAGACAAGCAGTATTGAAGGGTTACTGAGAAAGAACAGAGAATTATTAGATAAGTACTGGCACACTCTCTGCTCTGAGGATAAAAGGGAAACTTCAACCGTTTTCAAAGCCCCAGTGCCTTTGTTGAAAAGTGCAAATATACATAATGTAACAATTTCATTATTGAGAAAAAGCAAACATCATATTTGTTTATTCTAACTACAAAGGTAGCCTCAAGGTAGCCAATGTTTTCTCGAGATGGCAGAGTAGAAGGTCATGCTCTCATCTCCTCCCACTAAAGCGCAGAAATTGGAACTAGCTGTTCAACAACCACCAACAGGGGGATGCTGGAATCCACCAAAAAAAATAACACATGTCCAAAGACAAAAGAGAAGTCCCCCAAAATGGTAGGAAGGATGCAATCATGATGAAGTCAAATCCCATACATGCTGGGTGGGTGACCCACAAACTGAAGAACTATAATACCTAAGAAGTTCTTCCACTTTTGTGAAGGTTCTGAGCCCCGTGTCAGGCTTCCCAGCCTGGGGACCTAGCAAAAGGACTAGGAAGTCCCAGGGAAACTGACTTTGAAGGTCAGCAGGATTTGATTACAGGATTTCCATAAGACTGAGGGAAAGAGACTCAACTCCTGAAGGGCATATACCAAATCTTGCACGCACCAGGGCTCAGGGGAAAGGAGCAGTGACCCCACAGGAGACTGAACCGGACTGACCTGCTAGTGTTGGAGGGTCTCCTATGGAGGCATGTGTTGGCAATCGTTCATCATGAAGATGGGGCCCTGGCAGCATCAGTCCTGGAAGGTGCCCCTTTGTGTGAGCCCTATTGGGAGGTCACCATTAACCCTACCATAGAGCCTGCAGACTCCAGCGCTGGGCTGTCTCAGGCCAAACAACTAACAGGGAGGGAGTGCAGCATCATGCATCAGCAGACAATTGGATTAAAGTTTTACTGAGCACAGCCCTGGCCCACCAGAACAAGACCCAGTATTCCCATCACCAGTCCTTCCCATCAGGAATCTTACACAAGCCTCTTAACCTTATCCACCAGAGGGCAGACAGAGAAGCAAGAAGAATTACAATCCCATAGCTTGTGACTGTGCATGCTAAATTGATTCAGTTATGTCTGACTCTTTGTATCCCCATGGACCATAACCTGTTAGGCTCCTCTGTCCATGGGATTCTTCAGGCAGGAATACTGGAATGGGTTGCCATATCCTCCTCCAGGAGATCTTCTGGACCCAAGGATGGAACCCAGGGCTGTTATGTCTACCTGCATTGGCAGGTAGATTCTTTATCACTAATGCCACTTGGGAAGCCCACAGGCTCACAGCAGCCAGAACAAAAACCAGATCACAGAAAGTTAATCAAGATAAACAGGTAGATATTATGTCCCAGATGATGGTACAATGTAAAACCTCAGAAAAACAACTGAATAAAATTGTTTTCAAGTTCCTTTTAATGAAGGAGATAGACAACCTCCCAGAAAAAGAATTCAGAGTAATGATAATTCAGAATAATGAAGATGATACAGGATCTTAGAAAAAGAATGGGGAAGATGCAGGAAATGTTTGCCAAAGACCTAGAAGAACTAAAGAACAAATAAACAGAGATAAAAAAAAAATACACCAGAAGGAATCAATAGCAGAATAACTGATGCAGAAGAATGGATGAGTGATCTGGAGGACAGAATGGTGGAAATCACTGAAACAGAACAGAATATGGAAAAAAGAATGAAAAAAAATGAAGACAGCCTAATAGACCTTTGTGCAACATTAAACACACCATTTGCATTATATGGGTCCCAGAAGGAGAAAAGAGAAAGACCTGAGAAAATCTTTGAATAGCTAATAGCTAAAAACTTCCCTAACAGGTGGAAAGGAAATAGTCAACCAAGACTAAAAAGGATAAACCAAGGAGGAACATACTGAGACACATGGTAATCAAACTGACAAAAGCTAAAATAAAATATTAAAAGCAGCAAGGGAAAAATGACAAATATTAATAACATACAAGGGGATCTCATAAGATTATCCGATGATTTCTCAACAGAAACTCTACAAGCCAGAAGGGAATGGCAAGATATATTTAAACTGATGAAAGGGAAGAACCTACAGCCAAGCATACTCTGCCTGGCAAGACTCTTCTTCAGATTTGATGGAGAAATCAAAAGATTTTAAGACAAGCAAAAGTTAAGAGAATTCAATACCACCAAGCCAGCTTTACAACAAATGGTAAAGGAGCTTCTCTAGGCAGGAAACACAAGAGAAGGAAAAGACCTACACAAAATACACCCAAAACAATTAAGAAAATGGTAATAGGAGCATACATATCAATAATTCCCTTGGATGTAAATGGATTAAATGCACCAACAAAAAGACAGACTGGCTGAGTAGATGAAAACATGTTCATGTATGCACTTCCACTTACCACATCACTCTACTTAACCCCCCAAATTTTATGTAACTATTTTATATTGTCAGGTTAATCATATTTCCATTATTTTTTGTCTGGCTACTGATTGTGAAAACTGATAAACCTCCTTTACTATTGTGATTATGTAACTATTATTTCTTTTATTAGTCAACAGAAAACAACAGAATTCTATATCACTGAAACTACCATTTATTAGAAAAATCTATAATCACTTTTTAAGATCAAGATGCAAATTAGAATTTTCTTGGAATTTTGTGTACAATACAAATGCCTAGATATTGTTTTTTCCTCCAGATCTCTGGCTAGGATTCTAATGAGCATCCATGTTTAAAAACAACTGGATTATATGCTGATCTTGATCTTTTACCTAGTTTGTTTCACTTTTTCTATTTCATATTCAGTGTTCTCACTTCATTTAGTTTATGTTTTCCAATTTCTCTGCTTCATTCTTTTGTTGTTCTTTCTCAAAACTTCATCAAGTGTAGTAAAAAAGTTTTTGTGTATATATATGTATGTATACACATACATAATGTAAAATATAATATATATATTTTAGAAAATTTGTGGATATTTGCGTAACTAAAAATTCATGACATTTTGTTTCCATTTGTTTGACTCAATATGAATGGAATTCTAGACTTCTAATTTATATTCACTCAAAGCTTTTATATAGCTCCATTTACTCTGGGATCGAATATTACTGCTAAAAGTCTAGAAAGCTTCTTACTTTAGTGATTTAAAAAAAAAAATCTGAATGAGGCTTTAAACTTCTATTCCAGTTTGGAGAATATAAAGAAATATTGTGTTATAAAAAACAAAGAGAGAGAAAATTAACATGTGATACAGTATTATTAACTAAAGTACAGATTTTGTTTAAATTTCACCAAAAAAAAGTGTTCTGGCATATCTCCCTCACCTGTTCACTTGCATCTCTTCCAAGTGTCCTATATTAATAAATGTACTTCTTGCCTAAAAAAAAAAAGATGTGCTCTGCTTAAAAACAATAATATTATCAATATCAAGATTTACATTCTTTGGGATCATATACCAGTTTCTCAAGGAGTTTGGATTCTACCTACTTGGCAATAATGTAGAAGGGTTGAGGAATACATATATTCAGCTAGGTGCTACCTGCTGAAAATAGCTTTAGAATTTTACCATTCTTCAATGTGTAAACATTTTAATGCATTTTTTCTGATAATAAAATTGTAAGTATTCATTATAGAAACTGAAACATATGAAGGAAATACAAATTGCCAATTAAAAAAAAGGCAACCATTTAATCTCAGGTGTCTTTATGTCTCAGAGGAATAGCCGGCTGCTGCTGCTAAGTCGCTTCAGTTGTGTCCGACTCTGTGTGACCCCATAGACGGCAGCCCACCAGGCTCCTCCATCCCTGGGATTCTCCAGGCAAGAACACTGGAGTGGGTTGTCATTTCCTTCTCCAATGCATGAAAGTGAAAAGTGAAAGTGAAGTCACTCAGCCTTGTCTGACTCTTAGCGACCCCATGGACTGCAGCCTACCAGGCTCCTCCGTTTGTGGGATTTTCCAGGCAAGAGTACTGAGTGGGGTGCCATTGCCTTCTCCATGAGGAATAGCCAGAGAGAACCAATTTGCAGACGTCCTAGTCTTAGTTTGATGCCATTACAAGGAAGCCATTGGCATTACCCTTGCATCTTCAATACTTAGAGCCTAATGGATCCCACTTTCTCATATTTCAGAATTTAGCAAATGAAATAGTATTGAGTTCTGATGTTGATATTCTATATGTAATATTTTATCTTTATATATTCACCATTACATATAACATTAAAAAATACTACTTATGTATGCATTTATTTCTCTTCCCCAACCAACAATTTGCATGGCTTTGAAAATCAATTTCCTATATTTTCTTTTCCCTTCCAACTCTTTCTTCCTCCTCTTTTCTATGATGTGGTTTACCCATCTTTCCTATGATGTGGTTTTTCCCATTTGGCACGTCTTCCTGTCTCCTTCATTCATTTACAGACTCTTGCATTCTTGCTCTCCCAGAAGGACTTTATCCCCATGATTAGGCCTTTTGGATTCTTTCTTTTCCTTCTAAAAATACCCAATGAAGCTGTATCTAAGCCTCCAACTTGCCCACTTCTCCCAGCTCCTTGATCTGACTTCTCCATTTAATAACCTCAGCCATCTGGTTACCAAATCTTTTCCTATAGTGTGTTCCCTTGTTAGGAGGTACTTTATTCTTACATGCTTCTTTTGGAGAATTGCCATGTTTTCCTATATTGGTTTTAATTAGGAGTTTGGGGGTTTTACAAAATGTTCTGTGTGGTAGCTCTGCTTTGGCCTAGTTTTATTTCCTGTAGCTTCTTAATAGATTTTTTTATACATTCATCATCAAATTCAGCAGCTTCTATTTTGTAGATATTGATTTGGTTTGATATTTCCTTGTATTTAACTGTATGTTCCTTTTTAAGTTTAAGGTCTTTTCCTGTGTCTCAGTGTCTTTATTTTCCCTTTTTTATTCTGTGTTTGTCTCTTTTCCATTTCTATAACATCCTGACTCTTTGGCAGAGCGCTATCTTTTTCTTATTCTCAAAGATTAAGTTAGAAAAAAAAGTAAAGTCCTTAGACTTACCACACTAAGTGCCCATTAACTATCAGCTATTATTTTTATAACTATCTTGGTGATTGCTGTGAATAACCACTACATCCTGAATCATCCTATTTTGAAAAACAACTTTTTAAATGGCAACCCACTCTAGTTCTCTTGCCTAGAAAATTCCATGGATGGGAGGAGCCTGGTGGGCTACAGTCCACGGGGTCACAAAGAGTCCGGACACGACGGAGTGACTTCGCTTTCACTTTCACTTTCATCCTATTCACTTTCTTGCTGCCAACTTCTAATTTATCTTTGAATCTTCCTTGTATTTTCCATATAAATACAACTTTTTGGCTTTTCTTTTTGGTTTAATGGCTCTTACTGCAACATATTGAATAGGTTACTAATGTATTTTAAATATCTCTTCCATATGTTTTTCATTGTCTTAAACATTTCATCTTTGTCCTTTTAATGAATTCAGATTGTCCATTTCACTTTTGCACCTTAAATGCTAATTCTGTTGTGTTTGTGTTTATTTTTTTCATTTTATTTAGCGCATTAAAGCATTACATATCCATGTCATCTGCCATGTTGATTATTTTCCATCTGAAAACTTCTGACCAGGGAATGTTGGGATATAGAGTTTTTTCAGTAACTTAAGAGCTAAGAAGCTTTTCCTTTGTTACCAGAAAGAAAACTATGGTTTACCTGACTCAAAGTCTTGATCTAATTTTAATTATGCACCATGAAATCTTAAGGAAACCCAGTTCCCTTTGTCCCTTTATAGTGCATCTTTGCAATTTTATGTATTTAGTTCTCTGTTATTGTGTCAATCTTTCCAGTAATTCCAGGAAACTATTTACCTAGCTTTATCCTTTCAGCTACTACTGGTATCACCATTAAGAAAATGGAAAGGAATGGTAAGGTATGTATGCATGCCTGGTAAGTCACTTTAATTGTGTCTGACTCTTTGTGACCCTGTGGACCACAGCCCACCAGGCTCCTCTGTCCATGGGGTTTTCCAGGCAAGAATTCTGGACGGAGTTGCTATGCCCTCCTTCAGGGGATCTTCCTAACACAGGGATTGTATTCATGTCTCTTATGTCTCCTGCAAGAAGGCAGGATACAACCATATAGTACTCTAATTTAAAACGTACATATAAATATATATTCACTCGATTATATTTGAAAGGAAAAAATCTCTGGATGAGTAGATGTTAATATTGGTTGTCCCAGGGTATAGAATTTTTCATTTATTTTTTCTGTTTATGCATATATGTGGTGTATGACATCTCCAATAACTTTTCTTGCCACAACCATCCTGTTCTTGGGTAAATAGCTGTATAATTTTTATCAGAAATTAAATACACTTAAAATGATTGAGGAGTCTCTTTATTTCATCATTCTTGTCATAATAGGCTCCCATAAGCCAACAATATAGGAGACAAGTCAGTCAGCAGTCTACAAAAGGAATTCAGCTGAGGCCATTAACCTAGAGTTTCCTCTTTATTTTTATTTTTTATATTTTTTTTGCAGAATGCTTCTTTATTTTGCAACTTTGATTTTAATATGACGAGAGCCATGGTTGGTTTGTTTTTTTGCTTGTTTTTTTTTTTAAATTTTTATTAGTTTTGCCAAACAATGACATGATATCACCATGGGTTTACATATGCTCCCCCTCCAGAACCCCCCTCCCTCCTCCCTCCCCCTGGGAAATCTCTTTGCACCAGTGCCAAGCATCAATCCTGGGCCTGCTATTGATTAGACATATGATAATTAACATGTTTCAATGCCATTCTCCCATATCATCCCACCCTTTCCCTCATCCACAGAGGCCACAAGTCTATTCTATACATCTGCGTTCCTTTTGCTGTCTTGCATGCTGGGTTCTCGTTAAACGACCCAATCAAAAAGTGGGCCAAAGAACTTAACAGACATTTCTCCAAAGAAGACATAAAAATGGCTAACAAACACATGAAAAGATGCTCAACATCACTCATTATCAGAGAAATGCAAATCAAAACCACAAGGAGGTATCACTTTACACCACTCAGAATGGCTGCAATCCAAAAATCTACAAGTAATAAATGCTGGAGAGGACGTGGAGAAAAGGGAACTCTCTTACACTGTTGGTGGGATTGCAAACTAGTACAGCCACTATGGAAAACAGTGTGGAGGTTCCTTAAAAAGCTGCAAATAGACCTGCCATATGACCCAGCAATCCCACTGCTGGGCATATACACCGAGGAAACCAGAATTGAAAGAGACACGTGTACCCCAATGTTCATCGCTGCATTGTTTACAATAGCCAGGACATGGAACCAACCTAGATGCCCATCAACTGATGAATGGATAAGAAAGCTGTGGTACATATACACAATGGAATATTACTCAGCATTAAGGAAAAATTCATTTGAATCAGTTCTACTCAGATGGACGAAACTGGAGCCCATTATCCAGAGTGAAGTAAGCCAGAAGCAAAAACAACAATACAGTATATTAACGCATATATATGGAATTTAGAAAGACGGTAACGAGTTTCCTCTTTAAAAGTGCCATCAGGTCATTCCCTTCTGGAATGTTGAAGTATGGTAATAATTAAATTATTCCTTTCTTCATTGCTGTCACCATGGCATTAGCCACATTTTTTTTCCCAATTACATTTTAGATTACCCACAAGATAATCAATAATCTTTCTTCAGCTTTCCTTGCTGAAGAGCCAAAAGCACTCATTCCTTCATCTTTGATCCTACTCCTTTCTCTAACACACACACACACACACACACACACACACATGTTTACATGTTCAGGCATATATATGCTTTTCATTTCAGAGGGCTGTATAATCAGTCTTCTGAGGCCTGACATTTCTCTTATTCCATATTGCTAACTTTAAGTTCTGCTTTATCCAGAGTTGTAAGAAGTTTATCAGTCCTTTAAGGTTTCTTTGATGGCCAACTTTTCTTTTATCATTGCTTTCTTCTTCTTCTCCTTCTTTTTCTGCCTTTTCTCATTGCCTGCCAATTTATACTTTATTTCTTCCTACATTTCCTCATACATCACTATATACCATATTCCCCATATTCCAATTTCCTCATATAATCTTTTTATACTTAATATATTTAGTATTGTATGTTTACATTGGCGGATGTTCTATTCATTTCCTTAAGTCTTTCCATCCATGAGAAAAATGCAGTGGGTCCCCTTCTCCTCCTCATATATTACCTCTAAGAACTTCTAACCAAAATGTTCTTTTCAGCGATAAGGAGAGTTTGTCTCTTTGCTCATATACCTGATGACTTACAGACCTAGACCTTGCTCATCATACCTGCTATATCTTTTTCCCTTGCCTTTTCTTTCCATGGCCAGAATAACAACTCCTTTGCCCCCTTTTTTTCTGTTGAAATGCTTGTTCCATGTCTTAGAACAAGCTTGTTTCCTTCTCTTAGAGCCTGACATCTTTTCCTTGCATGTATTCTGAGCATGTGTTCCCAGCTTAGGTCTTTCATTTCCCCTTTTGTTAATTATAATATAGCATATAAAATACATTCTATCATACAATACAGCATGCTTTGGGGTGAATACTATAAAATTGACCTTATTTCCAAGAACCTTCCCCCCCCCTTTTTTTGTAATTAAGGACATCAAACTTATCCTCCAGTGTCAAACCACTTTTCCTTACTTACTGAACAGTAATTTCATAACTTTGTAAAGTCTATCTTTGGCAGATCCCTGAGGAACTCCATGCTGGTAGTAGTCTTTGTTTGTCTCTAAATGAAAAGTAATGGATTATATGTTCAGCTCAGCTTGCCACAGCAGTCCTTTACACACACACTTTCAAACCCAACCCTTACCAGTCCACCACTTTCATTGGAGATGAAATCTAATCTAATCTCTCATGATCTCTTGCTAAAGTAAATTATAAGGTATCCTACAGTAAGAATTTCATACCCGAGGAGAATGAACAGAGCTCTTGGCCATGATGGGTTCATGCAATCACCACAAAGTTTTTCCAGACTTGCTTTCTACTTTCTTCTGAGGCACTCACTCTCTAAACCAAATTCAGTTTCTCTGCTGCTCTGAGGCTTGTATCAAACTCATTATTTCCAGAGGCTCAAATTACTATAAATAGGTCCCTTGGGTTCCTCCCAACTGAATTAATAATTAGAGCCCTTGAAGAAATTACCATACTTTGGGCTGGTTTCCAAAATGCAAGCAGAACTTCATAACTTATCTTTGATCAAAAGAAGACTTCCATTTTCCTAACAGGAATGCAAAGATTCTATTTTCCTTTTATTTTTATTTTTTTCATCCTGTCTTCTATATACCCTTAGCAAAGACAAAGGAGATAAGGCAACAGGATTTTTCTGCCTTCTGTCTTCTTAGTTCATTCATCTGCTCAATTTTTTCATATGCTCTGTAGATCTCCACTTGGGTGCTCTCATTGCTAGCTAACTCTTACCCACTTCCCTGCCCAGTAAATGTGCAGGGCCAGATCTCAGGAATCTTGGAGCATGGTTTCTCCATCAGGCTTCAAATGGCCCCAAGCACAATCCTCTAGCCTCCTGGAAACTTAGGAACTTGCCTGTCATAATCACATTCCAGAAACCCTTGTTTTCCTCTTCTCCCTTTTCTATCGACCAATCACATCCATGGTCTTACTGCCTTCTAAACCAGAGGTGAGAGCAATTTCACTCCCTGCTCCCACATTTCCTCCTAAGAAAAGTCAGCTACCCTTGTCTTTTTCTTTGAGTATGTCACAGAATTGGAGGAAGGCTCTGATGGTTTGGCTCATCCTCTTCACCTCCAGGCCAAAGTAAGCTTGACCGTATCAGTCCAGAATCTTTCCCCAGGAATTTATTGGAAATAGTGGTAGGCTTTGAGTTGCCATGTTGAGTCATACCCATGTAGAAAGAGAAAACTGATTTTCAGAGAGAGGGAAAGAGAGAAGAGGAAGAAGAAAGGAAGAAAAAGGAGGGAGGAAAAGAAAAGCAAATGGTTGACTAGAAAAAGACAGAGAACAGAGACCCCATATCTTTAAAGAAGTAGAGAGAAGAGGCAAAATACATGATTTTCAAGCTCCTGTACCTTCTTTCCTGAAAAGACCAAATTCCTGTACCCTTCCCATAAAGTTGAAACAGAGTAGGACCCTATGGTCCTTCCCCCAGGTCCTTTGCCTGCTTTTTGCCTGAGGAAAAGTTGAGTCAAATAATAAGTTTAAGCAGAGAAATGAGAACATGCAGAAATAACCAAAAAAAAAAAAAAAAAACAGTGAAAGGAGACCAAATGATAATAATATACTCATTAAGTGTAGTCAAGGAGTTTAGTTCCTCCTGAAGGGCTATAGAGAATATTCTGAACCCTATCCTGTGAGTTGTCTTACAGATACTGAAACCCTCACCAGGTGGGGAAGTTACCTACATGACCACCAAAATTGGAGCCATGACACAAACTGTCCCAGTTCCGAGAATTGGCCTCAAAAAAATGGAAATGAACCGACTCTGGAACTGAAGATTGTACTGAAAACAAACAAGATGACAAAACCACTGATGACCAATTTGAAAATGACCATCAGAGCTGACTGTGATGTTTCTGCATGGAGCCCCCTGCCTCAGTCTATGAAAGCTCTCATCTCCCGTTTGTCAGAGGGAGGAGTTGGCCTTTGGACAGACTTCAGCCCTCCCCCTCAGTTGTCATATCTGGAATAAAGCAAACATTCCTTCCCATCAATCTGGCCTGTCTATTGCCTTTAGAGCAGCAAGCCCCCAGACCCCACACCTTTCAGTAACAAAGTTGCTTCATTTGTCCAAATTAATTTTCTTCTAACAGCCAAATGTCCACTTAGCCAGTTATATCCATTAAGGTAAAAATGATAATATTATATATAATAATGATAATAATAATAGCTACCATTTGTAATGCACTTACTAGGTACCAGGCACAGTCCTAAACACTTTGTATACACAAGCACATTCTTTCACCTATCTTGTGACATAGGAGTCATCTGATAAGAACATGGAAAGGACACAGGTTTGGCAGTGTGTCTGGTTGCACAGCTGTTAAGTAGCCCTAACTGATCTTTGAACCCAGTTCTGTCTTCTTTTCTTCAACCATGTACTGTGAGGTACATGGCATTCCAAATAGCACGTGGTATATGCATACCACAGCTCAAGATTGCTAAGCCTTTAATGTATTTTAGTCACTAGGTAGAAGCCGCTATAGCATTTTTAAATTGGCATAGAAAAGCAATGTCCTGGCAGGATCATAAAAGATCTTGCTACTCAGAATGTACTGGTTGGATGAGGAGCATGGACATCAAAGGGAACTTGTTTAAAAAAAAAATTGGGGCTCCAACCCATACCTACAACTACATTCTGGCAACATCTCCCAAATGATCTATATGTACGGTCAAGTTTGAGAAACTGTACTAAGAGACTTAAAGGAGATGTTGCTGGTGAGCTAAGATAGTATTTTACTTACGTGGTTATTATACTGTGGTAGTCTCTAAGGTAAATATTTAGCTGCAGTATCAGGTATCTAGAATTAAAGTTGAAAGATGAAAATCTGAACTAACTTGAGATTCTGGTAAACCCTAACATTGAATACATAAGAATTTCTCAAGGAATAACTGATAATTTTTCTACCTGAAGCATTACCTAGATTATATGGGTTCTCTGTCAACTATAATAACTTCAATATTGAATTTTATTTTATTTCATTTTATTGTTGTTATGGGCTTCCCTGGTGGCTGAGTGGTAGAGAACTCATCTGCCAATGAGGGAGATGTGGGTTTGACCTGTGGGTCAGGACCCCTGGAGAAGGAAATAGCAACCCACTCCAGTATTCTCATCTGAGAAATTCCATGGACAGAGGAATCTGGTGATCTACAGTCCATGGGGTCACAAAGAGTCAAACTAACTTAATGACTAAACAACTTTGTTTTTATAGACAAAGCCTGGATCTTGGTATGTTGACATATTAAGTGCTTTCTTTGGCAACCAGGTATCTTTCCAGCAGAGTATTCATACTTTGGCTTGCTGTAAGGAGACTCTCCTGAATGAGCCCATCCTGCCAGCCTTGCTCCAAGAATCTAAATTAAATGATTAATAATAATAATTAATTAATTAATTAAATGATTATGAAAATGGACACAATGCTCACCTGCTTAAAACTGGCTCACAATTTGAGTGCCACTGGTGAAAACCTACCAACTTTTCAGAAAGCCAAATTCCAAAGTATGAAATGTGAGTGACAACTGCCATTAAGTTTAATCTTAAAAAATGTGTATAGCACTGTATAGCATATAGAACTATATTCAGTATCCTATGATAAACCATATGGAAAATAACATTTAAAGAACCTGCCTGCAATGCAGGAGATCTGAGTATGATCAATGGGTTGGGAAGATCCCCTGCAGGAGGGCATGACAACCCAATCCAGTTTTCTTGCCTGGAGAATCCCCATGGACAGGGAAGCCTGGTGTGCTGCAGTCCATGGGACTGCAAAGAGTCAGACATGACTGAATGACTAAACACAGCACACACAACACACACACGTACACGTGTGTGTGTGTGTGTGTGTGTGTGTGTGTGTATGAATCACTTTCCAGTACAGTAGAAATTAACCACAACATTGTAAATCAACTATACTTCAATAAAAAAAATTTAAGAATAGAAAATAAAAAGAAAAATGTGGAACACTCAGGACATAATTGAGATCAACATCCCAGGAATGAACAGATAGAACATGTGACTTAACATAAGGAAAACAAGTATTTCTTAAGTTTCACACGTGGTTTTCAATGATGACAAGTAATGCTCAAATAATGTCATATTCTTATCCTTTGTGCTACAGTGGAAACCCTCCATAGGCCCATGATTATGGTATAAGATCTTAGATATGGGCAACTTGCTCTAAAGATATTTCTGCACCAACAGGCTTAACAAACATTTACTTCCCTGTGTCCTGAAACAGTTAAGGGTATAAAGAAATTGTAGCAAAACCAGCATAATAATATAACATTTCCAATCTGTTATCAGTAAATCTTGTGAGACATGCCATTGTGAAACCAGAGAGGTCACATAAAAAGAGTGGAGAAGAGAAGGGCAGCCCACTTCAGTATTCTTGCCTGGAGAATCCCATGGACGAAGGAGCCTGGTGAGCTACGGTCCATGGAGTCACAAAGAATTGAACATGACTGAGAGACAAACACACATATACAAAGACAACAAAGGGAATATTTATCAGATAACAAAGATTAGAGGAAGATGACAAGCCAGGACTGGCATCTTTTATTCTGGATTTAGTTTAAAAAATTTCTTAAAAATATTATAAAGTGCCCAAGACTAGGGACTAGGGCTTCATGTAGATTGGAATGAGGAAAGTAAATACTGAAAAAGGGGACTGTAATGAAGCAGTTTCTTTGAGTAATATTAGCTTATGGGAGCAAGAAATTTTGCAAAGAATGAAAAGATTTAGGCAGCTTTGGATTTTACTGGTCCTTATAAGATAGGGCACAGATGGAAAGTTTAGCCTATATATATATGATTCAGTTATATATTCATATATATACATAGACATATGTATGTATAACTGAATCATTTTTCTGTATACCTGAAACTAATACAACATTGTAAATCAACTATACTTCAATTCAAAAAAAAAAAGTCTTCATTGAACCACGGGGAAAGAAAAAGAAAGAAAGGAAGGCCCAGCTTGTTATTGTCTCCCAAGGGGCAGATACTCAGTGGGCACATTGCTCTTGGACCCCGAAGGCCATGTCATGTGTCATTTCACTACTTCCCAGACCCCTCCCCCCATAGCCACCCCTAAATAATTGGAAAGCAATGCTCAGTGAGATTTCCAAAGGTCCATACCCAGTTCTGTGCAAGCAACTTGCTTTCTTTTCTCCCCCACACACCTGATGTTTTCCCTCTTGCACCTCCCTCTCCTCCTTCCTTCTTCCTTCCCTTCTCCCTTTCTTCTTCCTGGTCCCTCACTCTCCTCTCCTCTCTCATTCATTCTAACCCTGGAGCAATCAGGCTGTCTCCTATTCTCTGTCCTGTACCCCTGATGTGATTCTTAATGAAATCAATTTCCAGAAGCCTACTGATTGGATCCATGACAAGTGCATCATTTTCGGAGAAGCTGAGCCCTTGCAGCACCAGGACCACATTTTACCCCTTTGCTGTGTGCTTTTTCCACTTCTGCTCCATCTTAGCCCTCTCATTTTCTCTACCTCACTGGAGGACATCAACTGTGAATTCCTTGGGCATCTTATTTCTTTCTTTCTCTTATATTCTTTTCTTCTTAAATTTATTTATTTTAATTGGAGGCTAATTACTTTACAGTATTGTGGTGGCTTTTGCCATACATTGACATGAATCAGCCATGGGTCTACATGTGTCCCCCATCCCTCTGGTTCATCCCAGTGCACCAGCCCTGAGCAGCCTGTCTCTTGCATCGAACCTGGACTGGTGATCTGTTTCACATATGATAATATACATGTTTTAGTGTTATTCTCTCAAATCATCCCACCCTCGCCTTCTCCCACAGAGTCCAAAAGACTGTTCTATACATCTGCATCTCTTTTGCTGTCTTGCATATAGGGTTATAGTTACCATCTTTCTAAATTCCATATATATGCATTGGTATACTGTATTGGTGTTCTTCTTTCTGACTTACTTCACTCTGTATAATAGGCTCCAGTTTCATCCACCTCATTAGAACTGATTCAAATGTATTCTTTTTAATGGCTGAGTAATATTCCATTGTGTATATGTACCACAGCTTCCTTATCCATTCGTCAGTTGATGGGCATCTAGGTTGCTTCCATGTCCTGGCTATTGTAAACAGTGCTGTGATGAACATTGGGGTATACATGTCTCTTTCAATTCTGGTTTCCTCGGTGTATATGCCCAGCAGTGGGATTGCTGGGTCATATGGCAGTTCTATTTCCAGTTTTTTAAGGAATCTCCACACTGTTCACCATAATGGCTGTCCCAATTTGCATTCCCACCAACAGTGTAAGAGGGTTCCCTTTTCCCCACACCCTCTCTAGCATTTATTGTTTGTAGACTCTTGGATAGCAGCTCTTTTGACTGGTGTGAGATGGTACTTCACTGTGGTTCTGATTTGCATTTCTCTGGTAATGAGTGATGTTGAGCATCTTTTCATGTGTTTGTCAGCTATGTGTATGTCTTCTTTGGAGAAATGCCTGTTTAGTTCTTTGGCCAATTTTTTGATTGGGTCGTTTATTTTTCTGGAATGGAGCTGCAGGAGTTGCTTGTATATTTTTGAGATTAATTCTTTGTCAGTTGTTTCATTTGCTATTATTTTCTCCCATTCTGAAGGCTGTCTTTTCACCTTGCTTATAGTTTCCTTTATTGTGCAAAAGCTTTTAAGTGTAATTAGGTGCCATTTGTTTTTTTTTTTTTTTTTTTTTGCTTTTATTCCATTACTCTGGGAGGTGGGTCATGGAGGATCCTGGTGTTCTCCTATATTCTTTTTAGAGAAAAAAAGAGTTGCCTCACTTTCTTAACATGTATCTCATAAGTTATCACATCTTCGATGTTATACTTGTAAGGTTCTCTCAAATGATCCCCTTATCTCCCAAATCCTAGTCTCATTCTCTTTCACCTGCAAAATCCTAACTGTTGGCCCACACACTGGCTCTCCCTTCTTTCACAGTGCCATTTTTTACTATTTATGTTTCTCAGAAGTTCACTTGTAGCTCTTGATTCAAATTTTTTCAGTAATCTTTCCATCCTCAATAATTGTTGAACTTTTTGTGACTTTTTTAAAAAAATAGAGAGAATTCCTTGGTTGTCCAGTGATTAGGACTCTGAACTTTCACTGACCTGGGTTAAATTCCTAGTTGGGGATTTAAGATTCTACATGCTATGACATGCAACCTAATTAAAAAAAAAAAATGGAGAAAGAAGAGCCTTCCTGAAGTTACTAGAATTTTTGTAAAGGCAAGAAGGGTAGCCTTTGTGTTTATGAGTCTGAAACTGAACAGATCTGACTTCCCTAAAATTGTCTGTCCTTTGCAAATTATATATAAATTGTTGGCTATTTTTAAAAAGCCTGAGTACAGCAGAACATTTGGGAGGTTTCTGAAATACTCTTTTGACTATCAGTATCTTCAAGATCTGACTAAAAATGTTCTCTCTTGATAAAGACTTCTGGAAAAAACATTTCTGTACTCAATCTTTTTTAGTAGTGGCCACTAACAGTTAATTTTCCTATTATTGTTCTGTATGAATGTGTACTTTATTATAGAATAGTGGCTATATGTATGAGCTTTAGGGATAGATGGCTTAAGTTTAAATCTCAGTTTCTACTGTGTGACTATGAATGAGTAGCTTAACCTCTCTCTGCCTTCGTTTCACAACTCATATCATAGGGATATGATTATCATTTACCATAGGATATGTTAAGGATTGTATTGAAGTGGCTTAAATGGTAAAGAGTCCACCTCCAGTGACACCTGGGTTCGATCCCTGGGTCAAGAAGATACCCTGGAGAAGGGAATGGCAACCACTCCAGTATTCATTCTTGCCTGGAGAATCCCATGGACAGAGGAGCCTGGCAGGCCACAGTCCATCAGGTTGCAGAGAGTCAGACATGACTGAGCAACTAACATGTTAAGGATTAAAGGACTCAGCAGTGTACATAGTGCTGAGGATACAGGAAAGATCTACTTATTATCGCTATTGTTATATGTTATTCCAGTTAGCTCAGTACATTCTTTGCGTTTCCAACTAAATTGTTAATCTCCTAAAGTCAGGCACTTGCATTATTAATCAAATAAAAAATTAATACAAAATATTTGAGATAATCACTTAAAGATAGGAAATATTTTCATACTTTTAAGGCATTTATAATTGATATTTAAGCATCAGTAAATGCTGACATGGTATTGTGTTTTAGATGGTATTTTATTTTTTATTTATTAAATCTAGTCCAATGTATTACAAATAGAAAGTTATCATAGTCAACAAATAATAGCTGAATACATATAAATCATTCCCCAAAGACACAATTTTGATTTAAAATATAACTTAAATGTATCATAAATCTGTAGTGAAATATGTGGAATGCAAAAGCAGTGTTTACAAAACTAACCTTTTACATTATTGTAAAAAGCCTGTGATGCACTTAGGACAACCATCTTCTCCAAATTCCTAATCAAGTGTCAAGTTTTCTGAGAGTACTTAATGTTACTTAGACTAAGTGTACATTTCCAAACATTCACATTATGAGTTAATGCTTTGCAACAGACTTCTGAATGAGTTACATATTGCTTATGTTGCAAATGAAAAATGCTGGAGAGCCAGGAGTTAGGACCTACTGAATACCAATGGAACTGTTAATGCTTTCCTCTGCTTCCCTCTCTCTGAATAGAAAATCCATCCCAGTTAGTATTATCCTAATGAAACAATACAAAAATGTTTCATGTTAAGGCTCAGAATTCCATAATCATATATGAATGGGAAAAAAAATCAAAATCAACTCCCTTATTTCATAGATGAGAAAACTGAGGCCTATAGCATTCATTTCAATTCAGACTTGTTTTCAAAACATAATCTGTGCTCTTGGGTTACTGACTTCAGTTCTATCACTTGTTTTCATTCTGTTTTATTGACCACAACTCAAAACACCAGTTTGCTCCCAAAGCTATGTGTTTGGATATGGCCTTTTCTACATGTTTCCCTCAAAAGGACTGTCTGGTCCTTGTTGGGAATTCTCCTTTATGATACCAAAGCCAAGGGTATTTTTTAGGAGTACATTATCCTGCAACATCTGGGACCAGAAAGAAATCTTTATGGTTATGTATTTTACAGATATTTTCTTTTTGGATTCTTTTTTCTTCAAAGAGAAAAGCCTTTGTGAATATTTCTGATAAAGCATATTGTTAATAGGCAAATTGCCAAAGATTGCTAGGTTCCATCCCTGTGTGGGCTCATTTAGATAGGTCCCTTGCATGCATGAGTGCTGAGTCAGTTGTGTCTGACTCTTTATGACCCTATGGACTGTAGCCTTCCAGGCTCCTCTGTCCATGGGATTCTCTAAGCAAGAATACTGGAGTGGGTTGCCATGCCTTCCTCTAGGGGATCTTCACCCAGGAATCAAACCCAGATCTCATGTCTTCTGCATTGGTGAGCAGGTTGTTTACCACTGGAGCCATGTGGGAAGCCCAAATATGTCCTCCTGCTGTGCTGTCCTGTGCTTAGTTGTTCAGTCGTGTCTGACTCTTTGCAACCACATGGACTGTAGCCCTCCAGACTCCCCTGTCCATTGGGATTCTTCAGGCAAGAATACTGGAGTGAGTTGCCATGTCTTCCTCCAGGGAATCTTCCCAACCCAGGGATAGAACCCAGGTCTCCCATATTGCAGGCAGATTCTTTACCAAGGCACCAGGGAAGGCATGTAAGTCCCTTAATAACTAATAATTCATTTATGTTCCAGTCACACTTATTTACCTACAATTCTGAAGTACACTGCTTTAAAATTTGATACATTCAAGCCAAGAAAACCAGTTTTTGACTAAACGTATTTAAGAAAGCCTCAACTAGTATTTTAGGGTACTTACCAGTGATACTTATCATTAATCGTTTTAACCTAAAGAAACAGAACTGGTAATAAAACCCTCAACCACACCTTAATCACTTTGGAGTTAAAATTGTCTTCGTGTGTGTGTGTGTGTGTGTGTGTGTATTAGTCACTCAGAATTGTCTGACTTTTTGCGATCCCATGGATTGTATGCAGCCCATCAGGCTCCTCTGTCTAGGTAATTCTACCTGCAAGAATACTGGAGTGGGTTGCCATTCCCTTATCTAGGGGATCTTCTGACCCAGGGATCAAACCATACTCTTCCGCATTGCAGGCAGATTCTTTACCACCTGAGCCACCAGGGAAGTCCATATGTCTTCACATGTATCTATGTAAAGTTGTATTTCATAGTTATTATTTCCCAAACAATATGTTTTAAATTATTCTTTATTGCAGCCTTTGTTGTTTAATTAAACGTACTGAACAGGAAGATTTGGGGACCCTGCATAACCAGTAGGTAGGTGGTAGGTAACAAGTTAAATTGTGCTGAAGCAACGTCAAGATTCAACTAATAATATTTTTACAAAGCCCTTTTAGAAATTTTCACGCTGATGTTAACAATGACGTCGATACATTAGCATTTCGTTAATTAAGGAAAACAATACGAAAATAAAAGGCAGCCTTGGAGGACAGAAAGCGATGCTCCCCATCTCCCTCCACACCCTCCCTCCCGCCTTTGAAATCTTTCTGGGAGTAGCAGGTTTCTGCAAGCGCCAGGAATCCGGTCTCATTAAAGCGCGAAGCGCTGCAATGCCAGGGCGTTCCCAGCCGGGAACGGCAGGCTGTCTGAAACATGCAAACACCTGGCGTGGTTCTTGAAGGCCCTAGAGACTTCAGTCTCCGTCGGTCGGCTCCAGGGTGTTGGGCCGAAGGCTCTGAGCGGTCAGAGGGGTTTCCTGTGTGTCAGCAACTTCACTTTGCCGGAGATAGCCGGCGGAAGAGCCAGGGAACGCTGGCGGGCCAATCGCTTCTCGGCAGCCAGCCCTAGCCCTGACCCTGACCGAGTGCGCCCCGCGTCCTCCGCCGACTCCGGCAGTGGCTCCGGGGCAGAGGCTGAGCGCGCCGGGCCACGGTCAGTTATCCCAGAAGACGTCTGCGGCCCGGGGCAAACAGCCTGGAGAGCGCGGGCAGGCGGCCGGGCGGGCTTCTCGGAGGCACGCCCCCTCTCCTCCCCGCGGCGCGCGGACTCGCCCGGCGCCCAAACTCCGCCCACCCTCGCGGGGAGCCTGGCTCGCCCTCCGGCCGCCTGCACTCCGGGCTGAGCAGGGCTCGAGGAGAGCCTGCGAGACCGCCCAGACTGCGAGCCGGACGCGATCCAGAGGCGCACGCGTCTGCGGCCCCGCGCGCTCCCATGGCCCTCAGAAGCTGAGGGCGGCGGGGCGCGGGCCCTAGACCCGAGCTGCTGGCTTGCCAGGTAGGGAGAAGGAAGATGCCCAAACGAAGTTGATCTTCCGGGGAAGGAGGCAGGGACGAGCACTCCCCACGCCGGAGCGCAGCGCGGCGAATTTGGCTCAGCCTCCCCGAGCCCCCCGGCGCGCTCTCCGGCGCGAACCCTCGATCCCTCGGGAAAGCGCTGTCGGAAAGTTGTCGGCTGCGGTGTCCTGAGCGCCCTGTTGTGTAACCTCGGCGCTGCCGGCCGGACGGGGAAGTTGCTGGTCCACCGGCCAGCCGGGTTCGGTCGCCGCTGGGGGCGGATTTCATGGCCCGCGGCGAACTCGGGGCCGGAGCCGGCGTGGGCGAGCCCCCGCGCGCCCCCTCCCGCGGGGATCCCCGGCTCCCGCTCGCGTCTGCTCGCCCGCCTTTCCGATGCTCGCTGCGCCCCTCGCCGCCGCCGCCCTCCTGCCGCCGCTTGTCCCTTGGAGCCGCCGCCTAAGTCGGGGAGGAGAGAATGACCGAGGTGCTGTGGCCGGCGGTCCCCAACGGGACGGACACTGCCTTCCTGGCCGACCCTGGTTCACCCTGGGGAAACAGCACAGTGACTTCCACCGCCGCCGTCGCCGGCCCGTACAAATGTGCGCTGACCAAGACGGGCTTCCAGTTCTACTACCTGCCAGCTGTCTACATCTTGGTGTTCATCATCGGCTTCCTGGGCAACAGCGTGGCCATCTGGATGTTCGTCTTCCACATGAAGCCGTGGAGCGGCATCTCCGTGTACATGTTCAACTTGGCCCTGGCCGACTTCTTGTACGTGCTGACTCTGCCGGCGCTCATCTTTTACTATTTCAATAAGACCGACTGGATCTTCGGGGATGCCATGTGCAAGCTGCAGAGGTTCATCTTCCACGTGAACCTCTATGGCAGCATCTTATTCCTGACCTGCATTAGCGCGCACCGGTACAGCGGCGTGGTGTACCCGCTCAAGTCCCTGGGTAGGCTCAAGAAGAAGAACGCAGTCTGTATCAGCGTGCTGGTGTGGCTCATCGTGGTGGTGGGCATCTCCCCCATCCTCTTCTACTCTGGCACCGGGATCCGGAAAAACAAAACCATCACCTGCTATGACACCACCTCAGACGAGTACCTGCGAAGTTATTTCATCTATAGCATGTGCACGACCGTGGCCATGTTCTGTGTGCCCTTGGTGCTGATTTTGGGCTGTTACGGATTAATTGTGAGAGCTCTGATTTACAAAGACCTGGACAATTCGCCTCTGAGGAGGAAATCCATTTACCTGGTGATTATTGTACTGACTGTTTTTGCTGTGTCTTACATCCCTTTCCACGTGATGAAAACAATGAATTTGAGGGCCCGGCTGGATTTTCAGACCCCAGAAATGTGTGCTTTCAATGATAGAGTGTATGCCACTTATCAGGTGACAAGAGGTCTAGCAAGTCTCAACAGTTGTGTGGACCCCATTCTCTATTTCTTGGCAGGAGATACTTTCAGAAGGAGACTCTCCCGAGCCACCAGGAAAGCTTCCAGAAGAAGTGAGGCAAACTTGCAGTCCAAGAGTGAAGACATGACACTCAATATTTTATCGGAGTTCAAGCAGAATGGAGATACAAGCTTGTGAAGATGCAGGAACCCCCAAACACCCACTTTGTAACATGGTAGGATGCTCCGCAGAGCCAAGCACTTTTTTTCCCCTTTTCGGTTTCTAGTAAGTTTAGAGAAAATTCAAACCCAAGAAAGCAGTGAATTAACAAATAAAATAGAAGTGGAAATGCCTACACCCACACTTAGCTTGTTTGGATTTGCTTTCTAACCAGAAGTTAGACTTCTGGTCTAACTTCCTTCACTCAAGGGCTTCCTTCTTTCTAACCAGAAGTATGTAACATAAAATTATACTGCCCTACTTAAATATGGACTTTCTCTTCTGCCTTTAAAATTTTCAAACTCTTCTCTTTAAAGTGTACATGAGTACTGAATCTATTTGGATATATTAATACTTTCTCCAAGAAAACTGACCACCTGAAACCTGAGTTTGTGATTTGTCTAGTCTTTATTGTCTTTAATAATCTGAGGTAGGAACAAATGGAAACTTCACATTCTTAGATTAGAGTCATACACCAGAATACTAAAGTCAGTTCATTCAGTAGCAGATGAACAGATTGCTGCTGGGTGTCTTTTTTGATCCTGTAAGCATAGGTGGTAGTTGACTGAATTTCTCTGGAGAACTGAATAGAAAAATCAAGTCAATGAATTTACAAGTCTCCAAAGTGATCATCTCACAGTTGTTTTTAGAAAACTGCTTACTCTGTGTTGGGTGCTAAATGTGTGTGGATGGAATCATCTGTATATTATCTTAAAGGTAAAATGCCTTCAAAATAATCTAAGTGCATGTACTTTCCTTGTAAATACCACACTCTTAGACTTCGTGTGACAAAGAGCTTTTACTTGCACCACTGCTGTGCAATGTCCAAGGAGTATGTTTGTGTTCCAGTACAAATGCTCACTTCCATCTGTAAAAACAATTTTAAAAATCACAGATAAATTACAGATCAAAGTTGAATAGCTATTAGCAAGTTGAGGGATGTCGGCAGGAGGGAGAGTGGTTGACAGTCATCCATAATGCATAGGCTGCAAGCATATTCTCAAATGTATGAGGGACCAAGAAGGGGGAGATGACATTTTTAGAATAAGGGTTTTAGTTTAAATTAATTATGGTGTGAAAGCTCTCTCTCTCTTTTTTTGACTTCTTCCAAATGCTGGAAAACATGGAATGCAGTGTAACAGGAAGGCAGAATTTGCATGGATTGTAGAATGAGGTGCTGTAATGTTTTGCTGGGTCTTACATCTTCACTTTTGATGGGAAAACTCCAAACATATGGGAGAGGGAAATATGAAGAATTAAATTTAAATACTTGAAGTACCACAGCACTACAAAGTGAGGTGTAGAAACTACTAATCAGACTAATAATAGTTTAAGCGAATACTACTGGACAGTGTTTTATATTTTACCTCTGTCAGGCACTAATGACAAATCTATAAAATACTTCAATAACTTTCATAATGATTTTTAGTATATACTGAATTGCTGCATTTCTAGCCCTTGAAATGGTCAGATTCGATATATGTAGAATAATGAATGAGGTGACCATTTATTTACAACACCAAATAAATGAATCCTACATCAAACGAATTTCTCATGGTGAAGACATGCCAACAAACCAGCATCAGAGTCTGCAACTGAAGGTGGGGAAACTTGTTTGAAAGCACTGTATATGTAGAGCAATTTGGGGCTGTGTCCAAGGTAAGAAGAACCTTAGCACCCTGTGGGACCTGGCGATAAGAAAGTCAGAGGTGGGCTTCAGTTCTAGCAGCGTCTGGATGGATTGCAGATTTGTGAGTCCTTCAGTTTCTTAGACTTTCTCTGACTACTAAGACCAATGAATAAAAGCTGAAAAGCTGTGTTTAACCATATTAAAAAGTGTGACTTTTCCCCCCATGATCAGTGTTAAGGCACAGGATTATAGAAACCAAATCAAGCAGAGACCTTTCAGATGTCCTATCTACACCCCATTTTGAGGAAAGAGAAGTGTTAGCTAGGTTCTCATTTGATTAGGATCCTGCAGTGTTGTCTGTTGTGGAATCCTAAGAGAAAAAGACTAAGCTATGTCATGAATGTAATACCCCTGTCAAATATCATGTGCAGTGAGACATGATTAATACCACTAAATTGGCCAGAGTGGAAATATCAAAGCCCGTACCATCCTTGAACTCGAAGGCTAATGATACACATTTCTGTAATATTCCTTCACCATTTTATTTACTTTAGTGTTCTTCCTTTTAGGTCTGAAGATGCCCAGCCTGGTTTACAGTATATGTTAGGCACATTGATTCAGCTTCCAGGGAACTTTCTTTTGGAGTGTGGCTCCAGTGTGGAGGTGAACAGGGACTAGAAATGCCCTTTTACTTCTTGACATGCTATTTCCACCGTGTTTCTTCCTTAGTGTCACACATCACGTAGTGGACAATGATGACATGCATTTGCCTGCCTAATAGTGACAAGAATGATCTCTCTAAACCCTTCCAGGCATGAAGTGGTCTCTGGGATGAGTCT
The DNA here is from genome assembly GCA_007570785.1 of Antilocapra americana. Classification (NCBI taxonomy): domain Eukaryota; kingdom Metazoa; phylum Chordata; class Mammalia; order Artiodactyla; family Antilocapridae; genus Antilocapra; species Antilocapra americana. Next base: position 7,222,789 of record ML664157.1, read on the forward strand.
GCTAATGATGCAAACATACCGAGGGTCAAGATAAAGCAGTGATCTAGTGGCTGAAGATCTGATTCATGACTTAAGATAAAGAGTGGGTATTTTACCAGTAGAGGCAGAAATCTGCTGGTATTTTGATAAAAAGGAAAGCTAAAATTAGGGAATGTAACAATTGACTAAGTTTCACACTACAAAACTGAATGCCAAAGTGTTTTATGGCTCAACAGTTGGCAACTGTGACCCATGAAACGTCAGTGTGTGTTTGCATTGAGACGCTAAACACACAGACCCAGGAGAGCTACAGCATGAGAGTAGAATTTGGAATTAAAATGGTGATATTGCCCATTGGCCAGCTGTGGGACTTCCTGACCCTGTCAAGACCACTCTCCGTGGATTAAAGGGGTTGGATGATATCCATCTGTTGGGGCCTTCGGGGATGTAGTAGAGAACTACAGGCAGCCAGAGGTGCATGAAATCTGCTACTGTGTTTTCCAGGACTGCTGGATGTCAGTCCTTGGCTAAAAAATCTCGTACAAAGTTCTCCAGTTGTGAAATGGATATGACCTGTAAGTTTCCTGTCTCCTCAGGACAGTGCACTGTACTGCCTCTGGATATCAGAGATGTCAGTGCTTATAGCAGCTGGAACTGGACTCGTGACAATAAAGGTGTGTAACTAGTTAGAGATATAGTAAAGCTTTAACTTTGCTGGTCAAATGGTAACTATCATAATAGTATTTATTGATGAAGCTCACGGTCTTTCCATTGTACAGACTGAAAAACTTTCTTGAAAGTTCCAACATACTGATGTAAATTATATTTATTACAATGTATAATATTAATATGTCACATCGGTGTATTTTACATAATGTATGATGCATAAAAATGAGTTACTATATATTATGATGCTTTTCAAATATCAGTATCTTGAAATGTTTTAAGTTTTCAGATTTTTTTTTTATCTAAAATATGAAAATCTGTTTTGTGATACCAGTGATTCATTTTCTCTAGAAATGCTTTTGCACGTTTATCTTTTTATTTAGGGTTCTTCCTACATAGACACAGCTTGGTGTCAAACTTTCATTAGGATCAATAGTAAATACAGAATATCTTAAACAAACTGGGTCTGTATTGTCTACATTTTATATACTATTATAGAAGTGTTTATATTGTCTTTTTAATATGTTTGGAATTGTATCCCCAAATATAGTTAGAGCTTCCCATTTCTAATTGCAAAAGGTTTTTCCTAAATTCAAAGGGCATCACTTATGTTTTAGAAGTCTGGTGAGATGGGCATTGTAGATACAATGTTAGCATTTTTGGACATACTTAAGGGAGATGGAGAGAGAAGGAGACAGCTGGTGTAATCAATTATTCTGAAGTAGCATAATCTTAGTTTCTTTGAGATGAAGTTTCTAAGTAACACACTACCAGCAAGTTCCACATTGCTAGTGATTCTAATGTTTTCTCTGTTCATTTGATAACTTTAATCCCAAGTTTTACAATAATATCTATATATTATTTGGCTGCTGAATCCTGTTACAGTTTTTTTAAAAACTTCTGTTGTACATTGTATTATACACATCATTACAAATTAATATGAAGGGGAATATATATTACGTACCAAAAATTGTGAATTTGAACTCTAGTATGTGTTAGTGCTTTTGCAAAAATGTTTATTTTTATAATATCTGTGATTTTAATATAGGTAATTGAACTAGATTTCTTTGTGATGAATAGTGCCATTGAATGACTGGTATGGAAACAGTGTTACTTGACATTTTGTGCTTTCTCAGGTTTATGTATATCAGTGGTAGCTTAACAGATTCCAGACTAATTGTGCATAATTGTGTTTTAAAAGGAATGTACATTTCCTATAAGTTTGCATGCAGGAGTGTACAACTTGGAGTGTGTGTGTGTGTGTGTGTGTGTGTGTGTGTGTGTGTGTGTCCACAGCATGGCAGCCACCTTTGTATATGCTGTTGATAATAACAGCAGAGCTTTGGTATAATCGTGGTCATTAGAATTATACCTACCATAGACAATTAAAACTGAAAAAGTCTCAATAAAACTATGAAATGTGGTCTGATGGCTTCTATGTTATTATAGTATTAATACCTGCACCTTTCCTCAAATTTTGACCTGTACTGTTATGTGTGTGCATACTAAGTTGCTTTAGTCGTGTCTGACTCTGTGCGACCCACCAGGCTCCTCTGTCCATGGGATTCTCCAGGTAAGAATACTGGAATGGGTTGCTTGCCCTTCTCCAGGGGATCTTTCTGGCCCAGGGATTGAACCTGTATCTCCTGCAGCTCTTGCATTGCAGGTGAATTCTTAACTGGTGAGCCATGGGGGAAGCCCACTGTACTATTATACTGGCTGGCAAATACTATAGGATGTATTGAATTAGTATAGGCATCTCTTAACATGCAGCCTGGACTGTAAAAAGTAAAGTGTTAAAGAAAGAATGCTGGTACAAGATAATTGATAAGATCATCATTATTTATTATTTAATTATTAATAGGAACTTGACTTAATTCTTTGAAGAAAATATGGAACACAATCTTAATCATATTCCTCATACTAGTGTTCTGTGTTTAAAATGTCAGCTGTAATGTAATGTAATGCCTCCTGTAATTTTTAATCCATGGAGGTAGTCATTCTAATAATCCTTTGTGGTTTCTATTTATCTATTAGCCCACACTGCCTGCTTCTTCCGTGTGTGTGTGTGTGTGTGTGTGTGTGTGTGTGTGTGTGTGTAGCTATGCAGTGAAAAGCTGTAAGTGTAATGGACACATGCTTGAAGCATTACTTTATTTTCTTTAGTGGAGAAGGTAAGGACACAATCGGTCCCTCATTGGATTTTTTTGGTTGTCTGCTGAGACAAGTCCCCTATCACAAAATCCTATGGATAGAAAATTGCAGATCTCTTGCAGCCCCTAAGATATTGTCACTCAGTTTTAACTCCTCAGTTGGCTATCTATCTACTCTTTATTGGAAGTTTACTATCCAGACTTCACCACTCAGAAATCCTCACTTACTAACATCGGCTTTGGTAAAGTTTTGTGGCTGTGTACATATGTTTGTGTGTTTTGTTTTAGTGCATACATAGAAATACAGATAATTATCTTTCTGATTTAGGAAGAATTTGCTATAAGGCTCTGGGCACCCTGAGATTTTCCCAAACACTTCAGGATTGCAGTCAGAAAACCTTCTCTCTCCATAAGTAAATATACTGTGTTCAGTTTCTCTCTTTGATGAACTGGAAAGTTTATATTTTCTTTTCAGGAGGTTTAAAATTTTGCCCCCAAATATGGTCCCAGTTTCTGTTTCTAAATGTAAAAAGCATGTCCTAAATTCAGAGTAGATCTGTTGTGGTTTAGAAGTCTGATGGATGGGCCATTTAAGACACAACATATGTCACTAGAAATTCATGTAAATATTAATACGGTGCTTACTTGCTTTAACCCTGCAAGGTTATGTGGCTTTGGGGTAGACCGTGGGGACTAACATCCCCAGCCAGCGTGGTTTCTAGGACTGATGATCCAAACGATAGCTGTGCATGGAGTCAGGCCCCTGGGCTGAGCAGCTGACAGCACTGAAGTCCCTTAGAAATGGACATGGGTAAGGAGGGGGTGGAGGTGGGAGGCATGTGGAGCAGTCAATACTGCACTGAGGGGGAAAATGCCTTTTCTGCTTGCCGGATGAGAGGAGATCACCTGTGTGAAGGTGGAGACCCCTTAATGATAGATTAAAACTGAAGGAGGTTTTGGGGTTGATCCCACCTGGTCACCACCTGAGTAAAATTTTCATGGTTGGAGGTGGAACTTGCAAAAACTCAGGCGTCTCACTCCTATTAACACATTCTTTCCACCTCCCAGAGCTCTCCAAACTCTGGATCTTAACCCAATGATGGGTCAAAAATGAATATAGTGGGTTATAATAAACACTCTTTCATGTAATAGAACAGATCAGAATCTGTAGTCAGTGAGTAAGGCTTTGTGATTTCAGTTTCAGACACACACACACACGCACATGCTCACATATGCAACACACACACACATATATATATGTACTTGTACTTGTATCCTGGGTCACCCTGAACATTTAATTTCTTACCAAGGACCTGGTCAGAAGAGTTAAAAAATGACACTGCAAAAAAGGTAGCATGGAGTTACGGAATAGGGCATGATAGATTATTTTTCAAAACTCATTTTAAATCAGCACAAAGAATCTTAGTTATTTATTTTGTTACATGCATTCTCTTTTTTTTTAGTGTTGTTTTTTTTCTCTGGATTTCACTTGAAACTCCCAAAGAGAAGACTAAAACATAATTTAGCCTACATCTAGAGATGGTTATTTGCAGTTAAAGATGCTATAATTGAAACTCTGTAAACTTTGACAGCTTAACTCTTCATACTATTCCTTTGATTTTGAGTAGTTAACAGCAAAATAGCAAATGTCGACTGTAAAGCATTGGCTTTGCAGTAAAAACACCTTGGGTTTGAATCTACCTCTGCCATTTACTACTTCTGAATCTTGGGCAAGTTAGGTTGAGTTTTTCTCAACTATAAAATCTCTGTAATAATTTGCATCTCCTAAGATATTTAGGAGAATTAAGTGAAATAAAATATGCAAAGCCTACCATACAATACACACTTAAAAAATGGTAGGTCTATAATTCTTGAGGCTGCTAAGGTTTTGCCACTCTGCATGTTATTTTGTTGTTATTATTATGTTTTTATTAATAGAGATATTAAAATTTCTGTTTTATTTCATGCCATGGAAGCTTTGTGGTTCTAGAAATTTACATCATGAGATTGAGAGCAGGTCTCCTAGAAATTCATGCTGTGTGATTGAGTGCATTTAAAATTGCTCTTTTCAGAGAAATACAAATATCATATGATATCTCTTATCTGTGAAATCTATAAAAAAAAAGACACAAATGAACTTTTTATTACAAAATAGAAATAGACTCACAGACAGGGAAAACAAACTTTTGGTTACCAAAGAGGAAAAGGGGAGAAGGGATAAACAGGGAGTTTGGGATTAACAGGTATGTATTATAGCGGTATCTATGTATAAAATAGATAATCAACAAGGACTGCCTGTATAGAACAGGGAACTATATTCAATGTCTTCAGTTCAGTTCAGTTGCTCAATTGTGTCCGACTCTTTGCGACCTCATGGACTGCAGCACACCAGGCCTCCCTGTCCATCACCAACTCCCAGAATTTACCCAAACTCATGTCCATTGAGTCGGTGATGCCATCCAACCATCTCATCCTCTGTTGCCCCCTTCTCCTACTGCCGTCAATCTTTCCCAGCATCAGAGTCTTTTCTAATGAGTCAGCTCTTCGCATCAGTATTGGAGTTTTAGCTTCAATATCAGTCCTTCCAAGAGCACCCAGGACTGATCTCCTTTAGGATTGACTATTTGGATCACCTTACTGTCCAAGGGACTCTCAAGAGTCTTCTTCAGCACCACAGTTCAAAAGCATCAATTCTTCGGCACTCAGCTTTCTTTATAGTCCAACTCGCATGTCCATACATGACTACTGGAAAAACTGTAGCCTTGACTAGATGGACATTTGTTGGCAAAGTAATGTCTCTGCTTTTTAATATGCTCTCTAGGTTGGTCATAACTTTCCTTCCTAGGAGTAAGCGTCAATGTCTTGTAATAACCTATAATAGAAAAGAATCTTAAAAATTGTATATATATGTACAAATATAATATGTATATTATATATATATTTAATTGCTTTTTTGGACATTCTATTGAAGATCTGAGTGATGCTTCGTACCACATTAGCCAATGTGTAGGGCAAAGATGTATAAAGCTGAGTATGTACAGCTAAAAATATATCAAAGAAAAGGGTCTGCTGACCTCCTTAAACAGCTTCACCTTCAAGTTCATAGTCTATTTTCAGTCACCACAGTCCAGAGACTGGTCTTCAGTTTTGCAGATCTAGAAACTTGATCTCAACAGTTCACCTAGAGTTCACCAACTATGGGGCACTGACTCACACCAAGCAAACTGACAAGAGAATCATTTACCAACTAGAATGTCACTTTATGAGTATACAGCAGCTATATCCTATTCACAATAACAGACATTTGCCTTGTTGTTTAATCTAATTATGTATCAGAAAGTTGCCTGCAGAGCTTAAAATAAGAACAAAGAGAGGCATTCTTGAAAGGCATTTTCAATAAGATAGAAGAGCTAAAAGAATTGCTTATCCCTAGAGCTAGTGGTCATGATGATCAGCATCCATTCTATACTTTGAAGAAATTCCACCTGCTGGTGAATTCAGCTTAGCAGCACAGAGACTGAAAATTTCACATTTGCTTATTTTCTTTCAAAATCAGTCACCACCATTATTATTGCATTGGCCAAAATGTTCATTAGAATTTTTCCATAGCATCTTATGCATGTGTGCATACTCAGTCATGTTCGATTCTTCAAAGAATTCTTTGATTCTTTTAACCCCCTGGACTGTAGCCCACCAGGCTGCTCTGTCCATGGGATTTTCCAAACAAGAATACTGGAGTGGGTTGCCCTTCCTCCAGGGGATTTTCCTGACCCAGGGATTGAACCCATGTCTCCTGCATTTCCTGCATTGGCAGGCAGATTCCTTACCATTGAGCCACCAGAGAAGCCCATAATCTTATGGAAATAATATAAATCTCAAAACTTTTGGCCAATCCATACTTCTCTGACCAACGCATACTTCTTTACTTGCAAATTATGTTTTAGTAATGTCTCCCAATGGTGGTATAGGAAGAGAGGTGTGGTAAAGAAGATTTCAATGTTTGCTAAGTTGGAGAAACTTAAAAGACATCTAGTTGTAAAGGTACAATATGTCATTACAAAGACCATTCTAGTGTTGTAGCAAGAGATAGAGGTTTGGGAATTGTCCATGTGCAAGTGATAGCTGTAACCAAGGAAGAAGGTATAATCACTCGGGGAGCATGTGTCATCAAACAGCAAAAAAAGGCCAGCAAAGGGGGTATGGGAGTGAGCTGACCCATAAGCAACACCAGTGCGATAGAGAAGAATACTGAGTGGGAAGAATTGGAGTCAGAAAATCCCTGACAGACTCCTGAAGAAATAAGACTCAGAAGAGGATTTCAGGAAGGAGGTAAATCACTGTGTCCCTTATTACAGCAAGGGTCATATATAGTCTGTTGGATTTAGAGATAAGAAGCATTGGTGTTTAATTGAGAGCACTTTTAAACTGTGAAAGAGCTATGATGACTGATCCCCCAAGAAGTGTTTTGGTGATGCCATTGAGGAAAAGAGGTCAGTAGTCTGAGCAGAAATCGGGGATTAGAGATAGAAAAAGGGATAAAGAGAGACTGCTTGATAATGCCAGAGGAAACAAGAGTAGATGAATGATGGCTAGCAAGGGGATAAACAAGGGGATGGCTAGCAAAAATTAGTTGGCATTAAAGAACCCGCCTTCCACTGCTGGAGATGCAGGTTTGATCCCTGGGTCAGGAAGATCCCCTGGAGAAGGAAATGACAACCCACTCCAGTATTCTTCCCTAGGTAATCCCCTGGACAGAGGAGCCTGGTGAGCTACAGTTCATGGAGTCGCAAAGGAACTGGAGGACTTATCAACTAAACAACAACAATTCTCCAAAGAGAGACTTACATGGCAGTGGGAGAATAATGTTAAGAAGCAGTGGGGATCTGGGAGAGTGTCTATCCCTTTGCTGACAAGTTAGGATAGTGAAGTAGAAGAAATGGCTTCTACTGGGAAAAAAAGTGAGCAAAATATTTTACTGGGAAGTTGTCAGCAACTTTTGGTAAAAGAAGATTAAGGGTACAGAAGTTTCTCTTGGAAAGAATTGTGTCATCAAAAAGGAGGAAAGGGTAGGAAGCATGGTCAAAAGAGGACAGAAGTGGGAGAAGAGGGGAATTAAATGGATGGAGAAGAAAATTTTGTGACAAGCACTTTGTATCCAGGAGGTCATGCTAGATTGTGAGGATAAAAAAGGAAAATTGTCAAAAGATCCCATGGTAGGTATAACTGATACTTCAAGAACTTTAGCAGTTAAGTTTCTCCATAGCGTAGACAGATCATACTTAGATGGATGGAATCAGGGAAAAGGGAAATAGATTGGCTTTGTGTTGTGATCTTAAAACATGGCTGCAAGTTCCTTGGCATTTTTTCTATTAAGAATTGGGACTGGTGCAGCGAGATTTCCTGGGGGGGGAGGGAGGAGGGAGGGGGGTTCCGGAGGGGAAGCATATGTAAACCCATGGTGATATCATGACAATGTATGGCAAAAACAATAAAAAAAAAAAAGAGAATTGGGGTCTATGGTCCCTCCCCTTGAATCTGAGGGCATCTGTGATTGTTTTGACAAACAGAATATGGTAGAAGTAATGCATAGTGATTTTTACAACTAGGTTGTAAAAAACTACAAAGCTTCTGCTTTGTTGGCTGGAACATTCTCTCTTGGATCCTGAGTTATGGTTTAAGAAGATGACTACCTTGGGGCCACATGTTGGAGAGGCCACAGTGAGAAGTTACTTGGCAAAGCCTTAAAAAGAGAGGTAGAGGTGTGTGTGTTTGTGAGACAGAGAGAAAACAAGAGACCAAGAGCCTCTAGCCATTCACATCATACCAGCCCAGACACAAGACATGAACATGAAGAAGGCTGATTCAAACACTGAGCCATTCTAGTCCCTCCTTTTAGCTGAGGCCTCTGACATCATGGAGCAAAGATAAGCCATCTTTACTGAGGTGTGTGTGGAAATCTGACCCACGAAATCTATTAGGAAAATTGATTATTTATGAGTTCGGGGATATTTTATTACACAGCAATAGATAACCTGACAAGCCTAAGTTAGACTGCATTTGGGGTGGGGCTGCTGATGCAGTGTTATCTCTCATGGGAATCGCTTTTTTGTTTTTAGGTAGGTGTGGCTCAGGTAGGGGTAGAGGATGGGGGCTGGGATCGATTTAGGGATATATAGTGGGTCCTCAGCCAGGGATGATATTCAATTATATGCACATATACAGAGAACTGGATGGTTGACCATTCAGATTGTTTAAAGTTAGTGCTTAATCATGGCTAAATATTTCTGTTATTATAACCTGTGCTTCCAAAACAGTGCCAGGCATTTAGAAGGCACTTACATTGGTACCAAAAAAAAAAAAAAAATCTTATATGGAGAATAGTTAAGAGGTAAATTGTATCAAGAAGATGTGAGTATAAAAGAATCTCACAAGGAAGAGAATTTCAGTTTAACTAGAGTAGACTAAGAAAGCATATTCGTGGAGGTAATCATTATAAAGTTGGATTTAAAGGTAGAATGGAATTTAATATTCAGGATGAAGAAGAGAAAGTATGCCAGGCTTTCTATGCATTTTGGTGTAATGGAAAAATGAACATAGGCAGCAGATTAGAAAGAACATGGACTTAGGTGGTAGAAAGGGAGACAACAGATTCACTGTGGTTCGGAGGATGAGAAAAATTAAAGTTAAGTAGCAAGAATAAAAGCACCCTGTGAAGGAATAAGCAAAGAGGTTTGTATTCATTATGGAACACAACAGAAAGTTATGACTAGTTTTAAGTTAAAGGAATGACATAGGGAATTCTGCAAGGGGAAATAGAGACACTGTTGCTCTAAGCAAGACATTCAGACAATGGTGGTGTGGTAAATAAAGGAGGTGGAAGTACAAACTATTTCATATGAAGAAATAATGGTATGTGGATAAAATAGAGAAAAGAAAAGTAAAAAATCCCTGAGGTTCCACCTGGAGAATCAGGAATAATGATAGTGATTCTGATGGAAGTAGGATGTTGGAAAGTAAAGCAGAAGAGTACTTTAAAAAGCATGAAAGTAGAGTGCAAGACTTGAAGTCCCCTGTGCAAGAAATATCACTCCATTTATTTTTCTATTCTACAACTTTGATAGGTCCCTCTTCTGCTAGTCTGGCAGAAATTCAGTTCCTCTGCCCTTCTCCTTGAAGTGTTAGTTGCTCAGTCATGTCCAACTCTTTGCGACCCTCTGGATTGAAGCCCACCAGGCTCCTCTGTCCATGTAATTTTCCAGGGAAGGATACTAGAGTGGGTTGCCATTCTCTCCTCCAGGGGATCTTCCTGATCCTGGAATTGAACCTTATCTCCTGCACTGGCTGGCCAATTCTTTACCACTGAGCTATCTGGGAAGCCCCGTTTACAAAACAGAACAGAAACAAACACACATTTAGAGTTACTAAAAGGGAAGGGGCCGAGAAATAAATTAGAAATTTGAGAGTAAAGTATACACACTACTATATGTAAAATATATAACCAACAACAACCTACTAAATAGCCTAGTAATATCCTATAATGGAAAAGAATGTAAAACAATTATATATATGTGTGTACGTGTGTGTGTGTGTGTCTGTGTGTGTGTGTATATAACTGAATCACTTTGCTGTCCACCTGAAGCTAACACAACATTGTAAATCAGCTGTATTTCAGTGTAAAAATATATTTTTCCTTCTTTCAAGTTTTCTAAATTGTTTGATGATTGAAGCAATATTATAATACTATTTGATTTGGCTCTAAATATATGCAGAGAAAATATTTAAGATAATTATAAATGAGGGACAGTAAAGAGACATAAGCACTTCCCTGGTGCTCAGATGGTAAAGAATCCACCTACAATGCAGGAGACCCAGGTTTGGGGACCTGGGCCAGGTCAGGAAGATCCCTGGAGAAGGGAATGGCTACTCCAGTATTCTCGCTTGGAGAATTCCATGAACAGAGGAGCCTGGCAGGTCTATGAGGTCGCAGAGTAGGACATGACTGAGTGACTAAGCACACACATACACACACACACACACACGTGCGCACACACACAAAGAGACATAAAGAGGAGTTAAGATTTCTTCACTTAACTTGAACTGGTAAAATGTCAACAGTAAATAGGAAAAGTTATTATATCCATATAATGTAATAGCTAAAGCTACACATAAAAAGCAGTTATACAAAGTGATGCACTTGGAAACAATATAGATAAAATGGAATTTAAAAATTTTTAAATAACCCATGGAAAGGCAGAAAAAAGAAAACAGAAACAAAAAAAAACAGAATAAACAGCAAATAAAAGATGATTTTAAACACTTAACATATCAATAAATGTGAATGGGTCTAAATATAGTAAGTAAAATGAAGATTGACTGACTGGATTTAAAAACATACCTCAACTGTGTTCTTTCTATAAGAAACTAACTTCAAACATAGCAGTATAGCAAACTGAAAGTAAAAGGGTGAAGTTATATAAACACTAAAGAAACACAGGACTAGCTATATTGCTGTTGCTGCTAAGTCGCTTCATTCATGTCTGACTCTGTACAACCCCATAGACATTGGCCCACCAGGCTCCTCCATCCCTGGGATTCTCCAGGCAAGAATACTGGAGTGGGATGCCATTTCCTTCTCAAATACATGCATGCATGCTAAGTTGCTTCAGTTGTCTCCAACTCTATGTGACCCTATGGACAGCAACCCACCAGGCTCCTCTGTCCACGGGATTCTCTAGGCAAGAATACTGGAGTGGGTTGCCATTTCCTTCTCCACTAGCCATATTAATTAAGGATAAATTATGCTCCAAGGAAAACATAATTGGCAGTAACAGTAAGAGGTGTTTTATAATGATAAAAGGGTCAGTTCACTAAGAAGACATAGAAA